>CAEFZY010075602.1:0-49829 GCA_903066815.1 Brachyrhaphis roseni
TGTGCAAAGTAGTAATCACAGCTAAAGGTTGCTACTTTGAAGAAACTAGAATATAAGGCGTATTTTCAGTTGTTTTACACGTTTTTGTTTAGTACATATTTCCACATGTGTTAAATCATAGTTTTGATGCTTTCAGTGTGAATCTACAATGTCAATAGTCATAAAAATAAAGGAAATTCATTGAATGAGAAGGTGTGTCCAAACTTTTGGTCTGTACTGTATCTGTAACGTTAGCTTTAATAGAGTGCCATGGAGACAGTGGTTGAAGGCTGTGGTCCCATCACCATCTCATACTGGGCCTTGTCTGGTAAACTGATGGATTTTATCATGACGAATGAAACTCATGTGATATACATCACCGAGCCCTCACCACCTTATAAATATCTTTAGGTGACTCAGTATGTCCTGACTCAAGCGTTTCCATCAAAGCGTGTCTAAAAATAATGGCCACCAAAATATTCACCTTTCAAACTCTATGGAGAGCAAAGACACAACCGCACCCCCACTACATTACTGCTAGTATTTCTGCAATGTTTCTTTTCTGTTGCTGCACCTGATGTTCCCTTCATATCACAACCATTTATGATTAATTGGCAAGTAATGTAGAGTACAATTAGTTCCAATCAATTAACTAATAACGTTCTCTTTCAACGGTGTTTCTCAAACTTCTTCAGGCTGAGGATCATTTAACCCATTTAACAAAAACTCACAAACCACCTAACTTGAAATTGCCCCACAATAACAAAACATCTTAAAGTGTACAACCTCTTCTTTACTACCAAATGTGTACATTAATACAATTTCTAGGGCTGTTTGTAATTTACAAGTATAATTTAAGAAAATAGATTTGAAAAATCCTCTTCTGGACCATTTAAATATTAAAAATACTGCACCCGTTTCTATCAGTTGCACATTTTTCTTCTTTCTACCAGTATCTTTAGCTTTTCTTTTGAGTTAATATCGGCCCAGTTTTATTTATCGTATCGAAATGATGAAAACTGACCAATAGTGGTCGGTGCCGATACATCATATGTAGGGATGTCCCTACAAATAATATAGGAATGTTGTTGTCATTTTTAAAGAACCACTGTTTTTTTTTTCTTTTGTGCGGGAGTGGAGGGGGGTTAAAAGAAATAAAAATATCAAATTTTGTGTGTATATATATATATACACTA
This sequence comes from Brachyrhaphis roseni, assembly GCA_903066815.1. Taxonomy (NCBI): domain Eukaryota; kingdom Metazoa; phylum Chordata; class Actinopteri; order Cyprinodontiformes; family Poeciliidae; genus Brachyrhaphis; species Brachyrhaphis roseni. Next base: position 1,176 of record CAEFZY010075602.1, read on the forward strand.
TAACACATATATATACATATATGTATGTATATATATATAGGTTTAGGAATGTTTTTCCTTGAAGCCCTGAGTTATCAGGTGGAAGAGATGAACAGAGAAAACCGAACAGCTGGAGAGACGAGAGAGAGCAGCGAAAATAAAACTAGGAAGATAGAGAGTGACAAGTTAGAGCTTGTCGCTCTTACTAACTTATTACTTAGTAAAACTCGTAAGTAATAATGAACTCCCCTACACACACACACACACGTACAGGCATAGGGGAATAAGAAAGCACTTCCCAGTTCTCGCCTACAAAGTCGGTTCATTTTAGTACCACATCGATCTGGTTCCTGTTTCGTGGCTGTCAGAGGTCAGATGAACTAAAAACACGTTTTTAGTTCATCTAGAGAGGAATACCTGAGAGCTGATCTGATCTGGCCATAGCAGCGTTTATAGTAAACACGCATTTTACCACAGCAGTGCGATGTCACGCTCTTCACGCGCGGCCAAGGGGCGTGTGGGACGCTAACAGGCAGCCACGAGAAACACTGCTGGTGTCAAACCATCGCAACAAAATACTTCAGGCTGAGTGGCCAGGGTGAAAGTTCAAAGTTTTCCTGGCTCCCATCAGGACAGCATCTATTAGCATGGGCGTCTCTTGGTTGCCTAAGCAGCTAAGCAGCCCGGGGAGGGCAGCCTCTCCCCCGGAGAGTATCCCAATCAGTGCAGATAGCGTAGCTCAAAGTTCCCACACAAACACCCCACCGCCACGGCGAGCACAGCGCACTTCTCAACTAGCCACGTTTCACCACATTAAGCACAAAGTCGCAGAGCAGCCTTACCTTTAATAACATTACTAAAAATCGTGGCTCTGAATTCTTCTTTGGCCTTCTGGTCGAAGTCCTCCCCATGGATAATGCGCATCTGTTTGAGGAAGGTGGACTTGCCGCTCTCTCCCGCTCCGAGTAGTAAAATCTTTACTAACCTTTTAACGTAAGTCTTATCTCGACGAATACACTTGTCTATCTCCCTGGACTTCTGCAGCTGCTCTGCCTCCCCGCTCGTTAGGAAACAGCTAGGAAAACATAACGATAAAAGGGAGCGGGACGGCAGGAAGTCCGCCATCTTTGAAACAACTTCATCGATACAGTGTGAGAGTTGGTGAGGAGAGCTGAGCTCAGCCCGGACCGCTGCTGCTGCGTTCACGTGTAGTCCGATTTCGACACTCCCCAGCGTACAGACAGACGGAGAGGAAACAATTGTTCAAATTCACCAAAGCGGAAAAAAACATGAAGAGACCATTTAAAATGATCTGTTTCTCTGACCTTACTTTTTATATGTATATATTTGACCAAAATGAACATTGTTCTTTTGAACAATTGAACTACTGACAACATAGATCTGAAATTCCGAGCAAAAATTTTGTATTTATTTTTTAGAAAATGAGAAATGGTCAAAATAACGACAAAAGAGCAAGCGCTTTCAGACCTCAAATAACGCAAAGAAAACAAGTTCATATTCATTTAAAAACAACAATAACTCAGGAAGAGTTCAGAAATCAACATTTGGTGGAGTAACAATGAGGTTTTCAATGGGGTTCAGCGCAGTGGTCCAGAGCTGTATATACATGTAAAACGTATGCTGCTTAGTTCATAAAACAAACAAACAAACAAACAAACAAACAAACAAACAAACAAACAAACAAACAAATAAATAAATAAATAAATAAATAAATAAATAAAATAAAACAGACTCTCTTTGAACGCAGCGCAATGTGGTGCGTGCCGCGTGAGCGCGCTCCAGCATCAATGTTTGGGTGGGTGGGTCATCTGACATGACGAGCCATTTTAGAATAAGAGTCTTTATAGTTTAATTTAGAGAATAAGTTTCTGCAGATATTAAACAGAATTATTCAATAAGCGGACATTTTTACTTATATGAATTATTTTATGGGTAATAATTCGCTACTGCTATTTGTCAGGAATTAGGAATTAATGAATTTCCTAATTCGTTAAAGGAACAGAATCACAGTAATTCAAACATTTTAGAGATTTGGATTCAGTAACTTTATTTTTTAAAGCTACAGCAAATTCAACAAAATGATTTTGAATCAGCAGGCTGAACATTTTTGATTTATGAATTAAATAAGCAAGTAGAGAGAGTAATGATAACTCAGTCATTCTACTGATGTCTGTTGGAGTGCAGGGGGCCCTCCTGGAGAAAGTCTTTGACTCTGTGGTGGCATCAGCCATCTTCTGTGGTGCAATATGGCGGAGGAGCAGCTTTCCTACAGCTGAGAGGAAGCTGTATAGGCATGATTGGAATGTCCAACCAATCATCATACCGGTCAGGAAGGGTTCTGAGTCTCAGAGATGAACGTGTTTTGGTCCAAATTGTTCAAATCAACCCCAGAACAAAAGCCAGACACCTTGTGAAGCTGCTGGCTGAGCTGGTGAGACAATGTCATTATCCACAGTGAAACGTGTGTTGTACCAACATGGGTGGAAAGGCCACTTAGTGAGGAGGAAGCCATTAGTCCAAAAGGAAGGGGAAAAAAACATACACACAGCAGTTTGCAGATGTCCACAGGGAAAAAGAAGTTTATTTTGGAGACTTGTCCTCTGGTCTGATGAAATTGAAGTGGAACTGCTTGGCTATAATGACCATTGTTACATTTACATTTACAGTTGTAAGCATGGGAACATCATCCCAACTCTGAAGTATGGGGGAAGGCAGCATCACATGATGGGGCTGTTTTTTCTGCAGGAAAATAGATAATGAGAAAACGACATTATGTGGAAATACTGATGCATAATTGGAAGACATCAAACAGGAAGTTTAAGTTCAGGCACAGATTGGTCCATTTAAAAAGTTCTACCTTTTAAATGCATATACCAGGCATGATGTAGTCCTGGTATATGGCCCTTTAAACCTTCTGGTGAGACAATGTCTCACCAGCTTCCAACCACTAGGCATCTTAGCTCCACCGTCTGGCTTTTCACAGGAATCACTGGAGGAATTCTGACTGCTGATTGGTGGACAAACTTTCTCCTCCTTTCCTGTAATCCATACTATGGAGCAGTTTATTCAGACCTGCTGTATACACACTTCTCTCTCTCTTCGGCTACACATATTACACCTTGGAATTAATGAATCATTTCATTTAATCTGCTCTGATTTGGTCCTGATCAAGCTGCAAGTATGACGATCAGAACAGCGCGTCCCAACCGGGGGCAACATTTCTGGCCTCGGACGCACTGCCTCAAAAAGGTTGGTGAGAGCATGATCACTTTTACTCAGTTTTCGCATTGCTACTAATTGTGGCAATGTGTTTAAAACAGTAAACACTGGCTATATGTTTACTACAAAAAAAACTGTACTTCAACCTCAAGTATCCAGAATGCACCTTCTGCTGCTTTATGACATTCTAAAATATACAGTTTATCTGCAAGAAACCATTCCCACCTCGCAGTCAGATGGTTTTTGATGTTTCTGAGATGGATCTGTATCCTACAGCAACCATGCATTCATGGTTGCTGTAGGTAAACCAGATAAGCTGAGGCTTACTAAAGATAACCTCTAATTCCACTTTAAAGCCAATTAGCTTTGTTGCTCTGCAGTCAGAGGTCACTGCTAAAGAAAGTATTCTGCAGAATAAATGGTAAATGTTCTGTACTAGCATGGCAGAGAGGACCCCAGAGCACTTAAGTCATTCACTTAATTCAGTGAATGACTGAATTAAGTCATTCAGTCATTCACCCATTCATAACACATGCATTCACACACTGTTGGTGGTGAGTTATTATAGCTACAGATGCTTTGAGGCAGACAGACAGAACCAAGCCTGCCATTAAATCAGCTGACCGTCACCATGTGGAGCGGTAAACGTCTTGCCCAAGGATAGATCAGCTGCTTCAGGCTAGTGCTCCAGTTGTAGCCTGAGCAGGGCTTTGAACTGGCAACCCACCACTAGCAGGTTGAACTCCGACCTCTTGACCCACTGCCGTACCTATAACCTGACATTAGTTGTTGAAATATTCTTAATCATAACTTTAATCGAAAAGGTGTGGGAAAATATTGTTTCTCTTAACACACATTAAAAAACAGTAATGAACCGTCTAATAGGGAAATCTACATGCGGATTTTTATTGTGTTAGTCTTTTTGCAATAACAAGTGACCAAATCTGAACTTGAGTTTGGACACAGGTGAGTTCTTTGTCAACTTGTGCTTATACCTTCAAGCATTCAGAAACACATTGACAGGAGGGAATGAAAACATATTTGCCATTTTCTAAAGTTACAACCACAAACGTGCATTTTATTGGCATTGCATGTGACAGACCAGCACATGGTGCATTAGTTGGAAGTGTGAGGAAAACTCTAAGTACTTTTTACAGTGTAGAAAAGCATGTGTAGTGTCCGTCAGACCTCCTGAGTTGATACTTCTCAAACAACCTTCCATTGCAATAATAATTCCAAGTCTTTTAGGAGATGTCTCTCCACCAGGTTTAAACATTCAAAGACTAAAATATCAGCTCTTTCTTCTTTGCAAAACATCTCAAGCCGTCAGATTGGATGAAGAGCGTCTGAGACCATCAGGATCAAGTCTTTGTCAAAGATTTTCTGTTGAATTTAAGTCTGGACTTTGATCTGAATTGTTTTAAACAAACAAAGCATGATTAGTTTTATCTTCTAATCATGGAGTAGCTATGCTGCCCAGACACAATTATTTTTTCATATTTATCAATGTAATTTTTGGAACAACCATAGTTCTTTTGGGAAGAGTGGTGGGCAATAGGTATTGTTTATATGAGTAGAATGGAAGAATAGATTAGAAATATCCTTTATTGTTTCAAAGTGGAGAAATTATGAATGCATGAAGTACTGATAAATCAAATTGTTGCTATATAAATATGGCAGCCGATTGGTGCTGTTGTTAGTTTAAGTAGACATAAACAATGGAGTTCATCATCATAAAGTCCTTCCTTAATATTTACCTGGAAGAACTTCACAGTGAAAAGACTGAAAATACATTTTTCTGTCCATTCACATGTGTGAATGTTTCTTTCTTCCAGCTAGACGCCATTGTGGTGGAGATGCAGGACCCGAAAAACAGAGTAAAAGGTTCAGATCAGAAGCTCAACGTCACCACCATTCCTCATGCCATCACTGGTGAGGCTGACACACACAACAAACTGTTTCATTTCAGACTTAAAGAAATAACTGCCGCAAAGTCAAGGAAGTAATTGAATTCTATTTTACTTAACATGTTTGTTGCACAGTAAATGACACATAGCTAATGCAGGTAAGCCCCACAGCATCAGCAAAACATATGAAGATAACATCAGGGATAGCAAGACGCCGACAGGATGCCTCAGTGCCTAAGCTGCTGGGGCTAAATAAAGCAGCTGATAAGTGGATGAGATTTGAACGGTGCTTTACAAGTCAAAGTAGCTTTCCAACCGAGTCTAAGATTAAGTTATGCCTGCAGGCAGATAAATCTTCAGCCAGGTGTAAAATGTGTGGGATGGTAAGAGACAGTCTGCTGGGAGATTGGATGGATTTTTATGTATCATCATTTTCAACATGCATGTTTTTAAACATTACAGAAATCTGATGTTTTCAACAACAGTCAGCTGCAGAGCATCAAGAGCGTCATTCAGGAGGGAAAACTGTGAAACAAATGTACTTACCTTAACATCGTACAAGGAAATCAAAAACTAAGAAGTGTTTGATTCTTTGACACTATCACAAAACTTTGTAAAAAAAAAAAAAAGAAAGAAAAAATCAGCTAATTTGTCACAAACACAAACATTAGGTACTGACTGGAGGCCATGATTGATTGACTGTGCTCATATTTTCTGTTTCTCCAAACAGGTGCTAACATAATTGCTTGGATTAGCAACAAGATGAAGACTACAACAGAAGGTAGTTGCTGGGAAAGTCGAAATGTGTTTCTTTTCTCACAATGGAACAGTTGTTTTTTTTTGTTTCCAAAAGAGTCCGTGTGATACTAGAATAAAGAATGTGTACCTGGTGCTACTGTTACAAATATTTGCAGAACTGCTCAAACTCTGTTCCATGACAAATGTCTTAATGATGATAATGACACAATGATGTCTACTGCAATGAAAGTACACATGTAGGATAACCAGGTTTATCAATGTTTTTCAAAGGTGCGCTTAAAAAAACACACACATGTTTGTGTATTATGCACACAAAGTGTGCATAATCCGCTAATAGAATGAGTTTCCACTTCTTGTATGAACAAAGCAAGTGCTGTGTCTGCAATCTTGGCATAAACTCAAACTTGTCAGATGTCACCAGAACAGCCTTTTGTCCCTGATCCTGTCTGCAGGGACAGAAAGTGTACGTATGGTTTGAGAAGCTCAGAGTATCACTGAGGTTATGGTCCTCCACCGGCAAAAGATGGATGCCTCACTTTTGGTTGAGAGTCGATGTCTGTCTCAAGCACAAGAGTTAAAATATGTAGACATCTTGTTCAAGAGATGGACATGGACGGATAGGGGCTTTGTCTGGAGTAAACTCTGGTTGTTGGTGAAGAGGAAGCTGAGTGACACATCAAAACTCTTGCTTTAGGGCGTGCCGTGGTGGCGTAGGGGATAGCGTGACCCATGTTTGGAGGTCTTGAGTCCTCGTCGTGGGTTCGACACCCGGACCTGACGATATTTGCCACATGTCTTCCCCCTTTTCCTGTCAGCCTACTGTCATATAAGGGACACTAGAACCCACAAAAGACCCCCCGGAGGGGTAAAGAAAACCTCTTGATTTTTCTGGTTTGTCTCCATACCAACCCTCATCAATGGCCATGAGGTAGAGACCATGACAAGAAAAACAAGATCCTAGCGACAAGGAGCCAAAATGAGTTTCCTCCAGAGGGTGACTGGACTCAGCCTTACAGATTGGACAAGCAGCCCTTCCATCCAGGGGAGACAGAGGGCAGAGCTGCTGCTCCTCCGTATCACAAAGAGTCAACTGAGATGGCTCAGGGATCTGATCAAGACGCCTACTGGATGCCCCCCTTTGGAGCTTTTCTGGGTACTGAGAGGAAACCCCAGAGAAGACCCAACATCTGTTAGAATAACTGGAGACTGTCACTAAAGAACAGCTGAGGAAGAGCGAGGAGCTCACTGAGGGAAAGTTATGACTGAGACAACAAAGTCCATAATAAAAAGAAGGGAAGAAATCATCTCCAAACAGAACATGGATCTATTAATAACAAATAAATAACAGTAAACGTTGTAGATGGAATTATGGCAACATGCAATTCTTGTTCTAGTAATAATGTTTGATTAATTTAAAAGAAATAGAAATGAGTATTGTTACACTATAAATTTCCTAAAGGCTGTTTTGTGGAGCTGCAGAAATTATTTCTATCTTTTTTCTTGTCTCCACAGATCTTCCTTTTGACTTGAGTTAAATTACAGTATGAATGCTATATAATATTGTTTCTAGATTGTTTAACAGTGTGATAGAATCAGTCTGGATTTGATCTAATCAGGAAGGACATGGTGCGTCTGCTGTCTGTCTCCATTTTCTCTGTCCTATCTTTAAAAAGAAAATCTTTGTTTGCATCACATGAACATATGTTTGTAGTAAAAAGTTTCAGGGCAGAATATGAACACAATCAAGTATTAACGTCTCCTAAAGTCATCCTTGCATTATTTCACATTAAACATAATAAATCTGGAAATAGTTCTATTTGTCATTTATTCAGTTTGATGGTTTTCAGAGGGTTTTTGCTTCAGAAAAAAATAAGATATAGTTTCTTGACAGTTTCTTGAATCTCAGAAAACAATTCATATGACACATAACATATTGCTATCTGATTAGCTTCTCTTTCTGCTTCCCTCTTTGAATGCTCCAGAAGCTCAGGTCTTTGGCACCATGCTAGTGGCCTACGGCTACATCTACCCCCTGCAGAACCACAGGAAGCTGGTGATGTGTAACGACAGCAGCCTCTACCGCTTCCAGGTACAGAGAAATCACTGCTGCTTCTCTGATGACTGATGCCTTCAAGCCCTGTCTGTTCCACTGGATTCAATGAGTTGTAAAGGGATAGTTCACATTTTGAAATTGATGTGTTGTTGAAAGGTTATGAGAACTTGGAAGTTTCCCTTAGTGGAAAATCCAAAGAGGTTGTTCACAGAGGGCAAAGCCAATGCTAGTCTAGGAGAGGCCAAGACCAAGGCAGATTTAAAGTATTTTAAACACGTTACAGTAGTTATTACAAGGGCTCTCATATGAACTCTAAGTGGTCCTGGAGGGCTATGATTATTTAGATATGAGAAGGACTTTGAGGATATTTTCACTCCTGATAGTTCAGTAGACTTGGCTAGACTGAGGATCAAAATTGTGACATTTGTTACATCTTCAGCTGCTGCGGGTCACTTTCGCACTATATTGTGTCAACTAAACTAAGCCCTTTGAAAAACTTGTTCCCCTCCTCGCCTGTGGTGGCGCTATTTGGTTCTGTGGATCCAGTAACTCCTGAAGGAGGAAGTTTGAAGGCAGCTCCATAGTGTCCATAAGGTTCAACACTCACACTCAGTGGACTGGCAGCCAGTACCAGAGTACTGGTCCAGGTCTATGTTGCTGCTGGTTCCACTGCGCCCTCTAGTGGATACCTGGAGGATCCAGAATGGAAGACACCCCCCTCCACACACACACCTCATAACCCTCATACTAGCACTTAGCGTCAACCTCTTTCAAAATGTTGAATATATTCTGATCATTCATGTTCCGATAACACATTTGTTTAATAGGAAACAAAATACTTTTGTGTTCATTTCACATGATTCCTGTTCATAAATGAATTGAACAGGAATGTGTCAGATGACAGCAACATGGGACATGATACATTGCAAAGGAACAATTAAAGTGTCACATTCTGTATTTATTTATTTAAAATTATTCTATTTTTCTTTATTAGCAAAAAGATTCAGATAATTAAGACTTGTTTTTCTGCTAAGAAATGATAAAATCGTGATTTTTAAAATGGCTTTTATTTACTTGGAGGAAACCACAGCACTCCTTAAAACATCAGAGCCACGCACTTTGGTAGGAGGTGGCTAATCGCTTTATTGTATATTCAAAGCCGTTAAAACCAATGTTGACCTTTGCAGACCCCTTACTTCTGGCCAACACAGCAATGGGTTCCAGAGGACTCTGATTATGGTAGGTGAAGTGTGATGATTGATTTTGTGTGTCCCTAATGAGCCTGTAGAAACTAAACAGTTAGCATTAGTTAAGGATAGTTCAGAACTTTTAAAGCAAGGCTTTTTTTTAAAGGTTATCAGCTGTAATTTCCCTGCAGTAAACAACAGTCTTCAGTCTTTTGTTATTAAGTGATGTTAGAGGGTTTTTTTATTTTTTATTTTCAAATTTATTTCCTGAGATTTCTGGAATCATTATTGCCACTTAGGTCTTGCCGTATTTAGTTCATTTCTCTGTGTTCATCATTTATTTTTTTATTTATTAATTTAAAAAAAAAAAATCTTTGATATTTTGTGTTTTAGTTTTTGTACTTGCTATTACACCAATTGCCCATTTGGGACACAAATAAATAAATCTGAATCTGAATCTGAAAATTGCTGTTGGTGTCTCACCATATCAATTCATTGCTTCGTGTTCAGTTGATCTGTTCTTCTCTCCTCTGTGTTTGTTGGTTTATTCGCCTATGTCAGTGTCAGGCTTTTTTGCTTTTTCATTTGTAGATCCATTTGTGAGTAACATGAGCTTCGTCTGTGTTCATTGTGTTAATTATTCGCTTTCCCTCCTCAGTTCCCCTGGTTCCTGTATCCTTGACTACAGGTTGCTTGACCTCCCCTGTGTTTAAGCTCCTTGAACACACTGTTCCTCTGGTTTCCATCCTTGTTTTTTAAGTTGTTTGCCAATTAAAGTTAAGTTCAGTTAAGTAGTTAGTATAGCACAGTTCAACAACATGGCAGGTCAAAGTTCTTTACATGTTGAAAACATAACACAGCCTCATGTTTTTCACTCTTTTCCAGCCATTTACTTGGCAAAGAGGAACATCCGTAAGAAAGGCATGCTGGAACCCTATGAGCAGGTACCTGTGCTGTGTGGGTCACGCCATGATTGTGACAACAAATACATCTAGAAAGGCCATGATAAAGAGACCATGCTAGTAATAAGTCTTGGGGTTCGTTTCCATCATTAAATTGAGCTATCCAAAAGCTTTCCTTACGTTTAGCTGCTTCAATTTAGATTACTGTTTTCTGGCAGAAAATACTCACATTTAGAACTGGTTGTAGCAAGGTAAAGGAATTTTTCAGTTAAATGGAAAATACCACCGTTCCCCCAAACCTAATCTAATGATTCCGTGTCTCAAACTGAGTAGATTACAGCAGTTATGATTGAAGTGTTTTCAGGAGGTTAAATCTGTTTGATTTACAGAAAGTGTTTTTTTTTTTTCTCTATAATAGATGCATCATGAGGCTCACCTGATCCATACTGTCACCCTGTTTGTGTTTTCAACAGGTAGATTACAACCACCTGCATGAGTGGCTGAACCACAAGTGGGACTTTATTGTAATGCAAGCCACTGAGCAGTACAAGTGAGTGACCTGGTTGTGCCTTCATACATGCCTTTAGAAAACAGTCACACATACACAGACACACCACCCAGTTCTAATGGTCATGGCCTTCAGACCTGTGTATCCTGGAGCTGACATGTTTTTGGACCTACCCAGAACACAAACTGCTCTATAAAGCACCGAGCTACCTTTAAGAATATGGTAAACCACTGAACTAACCATTTCAAAAGGCGTGTTAGAATGAGAAAAACTATACAGACTTAGTCTAAGAATGCTTTATGATAATGAAGGTGAAATATCTGCTTGTGGCTCTTTCATAAACAGAATGTTTTGAGAGAAAGTTCAGTGAAAAGGCTCTTATTTTGTCACTGTCTCTTTAAAGATAAGCGATGCTTAGGTACATTTGCATATTTCAGCAAACAACATCACTCATCAGTGCCTTGCACTAGCAATCAGTGAGGATTTTATATCATACACTAACAAAGATTTTTTTTTTCCATTCCTCTTTACAATTATGTGTGGCTTTAGGTTGGCTCTGATTGGCTGTTTTTGACCATAACTGGTGCATTTCTGCAGATGGCTGAAGGGTCACAGATTATCTGACTCATCTTATATTGCCACCACAAAGTGACAGTTTTAACAAATACGTAAAAATAAAATAAAATAAAAAAAAGCACTGTTTATAAAAGTTACATATTAATGCTTTGAGAATAGCCCCAACATTTCTGAAACCTGTGGCATGAAGGACAAGCATGGTAAACATCTGTCTTCAGATGTGAGCATCTTCATCGTTTTCAAGTTTTAAACAACATCTGTTATCAAGTTCAACATAAATAGACATGTATGTGCCTCCTTGTTTGCTGTTTCTTGTGTTTCATTTCTTTGGAGCTCTTCCATGTTTCCTTTGGTTCTGTGTTTTCCAGGGCTGGTAGAGACAGGAACAAGGCAGACCGAGTGGTCTTTGACTGCCAGGAGAGGGCCTTTTGGATTGTGAACAGGCCTCCGGTCAGTTTGTCTCATTCTCTTTATGTATTTGGAGAAACGTCAGTCATTACTTTACAGCCACTCAGTGATGGTTTATGTGTAACAGTGCCCTGTGTGAACCCCTCCTGCTACAGCCCCAAAACATGGCCAAACATAAATCGACCTATTGATGACACAGGCAACACAGAATGGTTTAATAATAGCTTCTGAGAAACATCAAGGACCAGTCCATTTTCTAATATTGATTGATCTGGACTGATAGATGGATACAAAGCTGTATCCAAAAAAATCCTCATGAATGTGTTTTCAGAAATTAAATAAAAATTTACAACAGAATAATAGAGCAAACACTCACAATGACATGTTGATCAGATCATAAAGGATATCTAAAGTAAGTTAGATTTTTAATTAACCATATATACTATACCATACCATACAACACATACCACACCATCAATCCACACAGTGCAGTCTATGAATCAAAACATCATTGAACATTTTCATACTTTTGTCTCTTTACAAAGATAATAAAGGTTTTTTTGTTGTTGTTTTTTTTAAACTAAAAATGTGTTGGAAAGAGTTTCTCCTCAGTGCAGAACAGTCCAGTTGAGTTTTGACTTAAGATGCAGGATTTTGAACTAGTTTGGGTTCCACCCCCAGAAAATCCCTTCCACTAAGTGCTGAAGCAAATATCCACTTCAGTGTGGTCAGCAGACACTTTCCTACAGCTGGAGATGTTACTACCGTAACATCTTCAGGCTAAAACTCCATTAGATTAAGAACACTGCTGGGTCTGATGGAGGGACTTCCTCCCATAATGCATCCTGAGTTCACTTTGCAAGCTGGTGGTCGGAAGCCATTAGTGGTTAGCGTGAGTCGGCATGAAAATCCAGGCTGAACTGCATACAGCCTCACACAGAGCACTCACCACTTCAGCTTTTACACTTCTAAACTGCAGATCACTGGGCGTGCTGTGGTGGAGTAGGGGATAGCGCGACCCATGTTTGGAGGCCTCGAGTCCTCGTCGCGGGTTCGATTCCCGGGCCCGGCGATATTTGCCGCATGTCTTACCCCCTTAAGACATGTCTTAATATAAGGGACACTTAATACGTGTCCCTTAATATAAGGGACACTAGAGCCTGCAAAAAGCCCCCTGGTGGGGGAATAAAATAAACTGCAGATCACCCACTGCTTGGTGATTTTTATGTCACCTGTCAAAGGTCAGAATGTTATGGCTGATTCAATATAATCCTTGACTAACTAATTATGTTTTGCTTGTCCAGTGCCGGACTCACAGTGCTTTGGACGTTGGCCCAGAACGACTTATTAATCCCAATGTAGAAGAGGTACAGGTCAGTACACACACACACACACACACACACACGCACACACACACCCACACACACACCCCAACCTGAGTCTTTGTGTTTGTGAAGTAGAAATGCCACGTACAAAACTGACTGTAATGAAACATTTTGACTAATCTCTTCTTCTTTCTGATTTGTTTGTTCTTCTTTCAAACAGATCATCTTAATTTGAAGAGATGAAGGCTTAAAGTTTAGCTGTATTCACACTGGTCTCAAAGTGCATCCAGAACTGTTCTGTTTCTGTCAACATCTCAGCACAATTCCAGATCATCTCTGATAAGATTAAGATCAGTGGCAAAAACATTGAAAACCAATGTTGAAAATAAAAGACAATTTTAAATTCAGACTTTTGATAAATGTTGTCGTATTTGAAACCAACTTTAATCTTAGACTTTGGGACGTCACTGTGTGCATACGATGTGGTGCTGTGGTCCGTTTAACTCCTGAAGACATTAAAGTTGTAAAAAGTTGTCAACAGCTTTATGGCCAAGAATTAGTTAGAATTAGAAAGACAGTAGTGTAGTTCCACAGTGTAGATATCATCATCCAGTACTGCTGCTCTGAGCATCATGTGTTGTGTTTAGGTTTAGAAATGTCTGTTTGTGCTTTACTGTAAATGAAGCCAGGCTTGTGTCACGTATTCCTCCATATTAACCACAAACTTTAACATATTTCATTGGGTTATTACATGACAGACCCACATAAAGTGGAGAATAACTATGAAAGGCTCATGTTTTATTATCAATAAAAATCTGAAAAGTGTAATGTGTATTGGGCCTTTCTGAGTGGATGGATACTGTGTAGAACCAGGTTTGGTTTCAGCTCCAGCTGCAGGTCTGATCCGTTCCACTGAAGGAACAGATCAGACCTGCTGTGGGTTTATGGTTCCTGTCATAAACCCACAAATAGATATTTGATCTATTCTGTTTCTGTTCATTCAGAAGTTTATTTAGGATCACCAGACTAAAGGGGGATAGATACAAATCTGAAACTTTTCTACAAGTTTCAGATTTTTGTTTCTAAAATATTTTCAAAACCATGTTTCATTTTTATTTGTATTGTATCTCTGCAGTATTTTGTGTTGGTTTGTCACAGTAATTCTAATAGATTACACTGAAATAAGATGTTGCAACATGACAGAGATGAAAATCTGAGGGGATTTTAATACTTTTTGCATTCTATTTCAAAATGTTCCATAATGATCTTTATCTTCCTTCCTTCCAGAAAATCACCTTTGACCAATACAGACGGGTCGTAAGTTAAAGCATTTAACATATTTTAATAACTAGGCTCATTAGTTTAATTAGCAATATGGCATAGAAAATCACTGAAATCACTGAGATGTTTTTTCCTCCAATGTAATAAATAACATTTTGTGTTCATAATTTTTAGAACATTTTCTACCAGCAAGCCATCATGAGATCCAAGGTCAAATCTAGTGTTTCACTCGGAGCGTAAGTTCTTCTGGTTCTGTTTTATTAGAAACGTGAGAGACAGGTGGAAAGAGAGTATTCCAGAAATACAAATCTGCAAATCATCCAATTAACTGACTAATCATCAGAATAATTGAGAGATTAATCAATTAATCGTCAGAATGATCAATTACTAAAATAATTGTTATTTCTAGCACCAATTATTATTATTGTTATTTTTTGGTTCCCTTTGATTTAAAACCCCAGATATTTGCAGGTGTTTCTGAATTTGTGCAGCAGTGGGGAATAGGTTGAGTTGCTGAACTGTGCTGACATTCCTGCAGGTTGGTCAAATACATCACCTCCTACAAAAACCACGATGCTTTCCTGGCTCCTTGTCTACCCAGCAACCCGTGGGAAACGGACCACGACGCCTACTGGACTCTTAACATGAGAAGGTGAACATGACTAGGAAGGGGAAAAAACCCCATCAGGACTGGTAAATAGTTCACAGGATGCTTGCTGTAATCACAAGGCTGACTGTTTGCTCCCAGAGTGGACGTTCCCACTAAAATGCGAGTGGAACGCTGGTCCTTCAGCTTGTTTGAGCTGCTGACGGACCTGAGGGGACGAGACGATTTCAAGATCTTCCTGAAGAAGGAGTTCAGTGGTACGATGCTGCAGCTTTGTGTATCTTCAGCTCTGCATGTTAGGGATGAAACAATTAATCAGACTAATCATGACGAATTGATTATTGAAATAATCCTCAACTGTTTTAGTAATTGATTAATCTTTTACTAGAAGCCGTTTGCTGAAAGAACATGTAGTGCACTGTAAAACATTTGAGCCGCATTTAGTTATCTTGTTTATTCTTTAAATCAAATTAATTTAGAGAGTTTTAGGTTTCGAATCTAAATGTGAGTTTATGAAAGATAAACTCACAATAGTAAGTTGTGTTAGCTTTTTATTCATCTTGTAAAACCTCTAAGAGTAGAATAAACTAGAGTTTTTAGGTTGGCGCTAAAAAAACCCTTGAAAGAATAAAAAGAGAGGAGTGGGAACTATTTCCCAGAGTGCTCAGCGGCACGTTTTTGTATTCTGTGTGAAATGGAACTGTGTTACATTGATCTGACTCTTGTGTGTTATTAAGGCAAATGTTCATTGTAATGTGATGTTTAATCAAATTCTTCATCTGATCAGATGTTTGTTTGTTCTGTACTCCAGGGGAGAATCTGGCCTTCTGGGAAGCAGCTGAGGAACTGAAGTGGGGCACGGCCTCCTCCATGTCAGCCAAGGCCGAGACCATCTTCAAGTAAGCTCAAAAACGGACCATTTATGTCCACAAAGTTGATCTCATTCACCTTTTTTTTTGCTTTTGTCTTGATTATTTATGCATGTTTGGAAAAATCCTTAAATCTCCCCTGACAACCATTCACAGGAACCTCAATGCTTGCTCAGATAAATCCACGCAGCTCCTCCTCAGAGCTGCTGCTTCCAAGCTTCCACCTCACAGAGCAGCCTTCCCCACAAACCTCCCACTCAGTTCCTTCAGACTAGCCAGCAGAAATTAGCAAACACTGAACTCATTACACAAGCTGCTTCTAATGATAAACGGCATAATGAGGAGCACTGCTGTGATGATGAGCTGAAGAAGAAGTGAAAGAAAGAGTATTGGTATCTTAAAGAGACGGAGTCCAGTTTGAAGTCAAATTTATTTTAAGTCATATTTGATATATACAGCATTTTTGCAGAACTGAAGGTAACATGGCTATTTGATTGTTCTATAAATGGCACTATGTGCCTGGGAAACACATAGTACTGCCTTTTTACGTGTGTTATAACCCTGTGCATTTATTTGCCTATATAGGTGTGATGAACCTGAGCTGGTGTCATCATGAATCATGTGTTCATGTTAACAGGACCTTCCTGGCACCGGGCGCCCCCCGTTGGATCAACATTGATGGCAGGACGATGGGCCTGACGGTGAAGGGCCTGGAGCATCCTCACCGCTACGTCCTGGAGGCGGCGCAGACACACGTCTTCATGCTCATGAAAAAGGTCAGGCGTTTTACTGATGTTGATGGATATTCTTCACTTGGGCGATTCCAGTCAGACCAATACAATGACATTAAGACAATGATATTAAGATTGCATAAATGGAAAATACAGTGGAGGGACAATATCCACTATGTTAAATCAGAAACTTCAAATCGGGGGCATTGACGTTCAGGTTGTGCTTGACATGACAGTTTTCTATTTTTTATTGATTTATTTTTTGTACAGGACACATTCTTCCGTTACCTCAAGTCACCAACGTACAAGGAGATCCAGAAGAAGGCGCTGAGCCCTGAAGCCCATAACTTCAGGTGTGTATGATTTCAGGAAGGTCAACTGCAACCAAACTGTCAGGATCCTGGACTGTTTGAGTTGTTTAGGGTTTGTTTGTTACTCTGTGTTCGTTAGTCTCTTTCTTTGATTAGCTCAGCCTTGTTTCGGACCTTAGCTCAGTCCTTCTTAGTGATTCAGGTTATATTTATTTCTTGTGTCTAGTTATTATGTCCTAATTATGCTCTTTTCCTAGCCCCACATGTGCTCTTTCTCTCCCCTCACACCTGTAATCATTTAGCCAATCAGTCTTTTGTTTCTTGTTCAGTAATCAGGCTTTGTAGTACTTATACAACCCTTTCTCAGTCACTCCTTGTTGGTTCCTTCTGCTATTTCCTGTTATTAAAACTTCAAAACTACTCACAGTCTCTACCGTGCTGCATTTGGGTTAACTTTAAAACAAGAAACCATGACTCTAACATGGTTATAGTCTAAACAGGTTGGAACACAAGTCCAGTTCTTCATACATAATTACAGTTAGGTTCAGCCAATAGCTGTTTGGAAATCATGTGGTCGTTTCTGTATAATTGTGGGATCATTGCTGCTTATCAGGACTAATCTGTCTTTGTGACCGACAGACAGACAGACAGACAGCTGCTAACAAAATCCCAAAAATCTGTTATATATATATTCAGTGCTGTCAACACTTATTGCTTCTTCTGACTACAGATTAACTAGGTTGTGCTAACCTAGTTAACCCAGGTTAGCACAAACCTATATATCTATATAGACGTTGACAGTTAGGTGTGATGATGCAATATAAAAACACTGATTAAAAAAATTACCAAGTTCTAAAAGAGAAACCTTCCAGTTTTCTGAAGAACTGTTATCAAGATTCCTTAAAACAATCTATTACCTGAGTCCCCACTAACCTTTAGTCTTTTAGTCCAGGGGTCTGTAATCTGCGGTTCTGGAGCCACATCCGGCTCTTAGAAACTCTGACTCCAAATGGAGTCAGAGGAAACTGCTCCGGATTTAGAAATAGTTATAACAAAGGCAGGTCTTAACTATTTTAGTCCTTTTTATTTAAATCTATCTATTGTTAGGTTGGAAACTATGTGCATCTCATATGAAAAAAAAAAGAATTTTTAGTTAAATCTTTTGTTCTTTTTTAAAACCAAAAAATAGAAAGAAAATATTTGTTCTGTAAAAACGTCCAGCTGATTTGCTCTAGTAGATGTTTCTCAAGAATATCAAAAAGGTTTTCAAAAGACCAGATGGACTGGTATGAGGGCAAAACAAGTTTCCAGACTCCCGTCTCACTTGTGTTTGCATTCCCGCCGCAGTTCGGCGCAGTTGGAGGAGAACGCTCGGAACCGGAGCGTCGGCATCCATCCCATCATCCTGTGGCAGCAAGAGGAGGAGGAGAAGGCCAAGGCCGCTGCCGCTGCCGCTCCAGTCGACGTCAAGGCGGTGATGAGCAAAATAGACAGAAAGAAGTAGAAACGGCAGACGCGTGTCTGGTCTTGTGAATACAAATTTAATTTTATATAAAAGGGACTCTCTTGGATTATAAAGCATGACTTAGTAAATGTTACACGTCCACACATTGTGTTGAATCTCAACATATAGAGTACAGGTCTGAGCTTTGAGGAATATTGTCAGAACTTTATCATTTCTACTCCAGCTTCTTCACGCAGCATACAGTAAGGACTAAAAGAAACAATATGTTGTGCATCATTACAGCCATAAGCCTGATTGTGTTTCATGTCACAGAATGAGACATGACTATGACTATCTCTTATTCTGTGGGGGAGAGAAAAGTGTGCCATGAGTCAGAACTGTGCAGGGCTTCTGGGTAATGTATTTTCTGGGTTTGAACATCCACAGACTGATCTACTTTCTTCCTTTCAGAAAGACTCAAACTGAGTCTGATTGGAAAAAGAACATCTGTGAACGTCAGCTTTCCAACCTCTTTATTACAATCTATAATAGAAAACTTTTGCATAAATAAATTTAATTTCAAATTACATAAAATCTTAAGAGGAAATCTGGAACTAAAATATAAATCTTACCACGCTGGTAATCATCCACCTACCTTTAACATTTACAAGACAAGCAGACACTTTCTTTCCCGTACTACTGAAATTAATCCAGGTATCGAGACTTAAAATTCAACTGCATCCATTCAAAATGGATTCTATGACCTTCATCATACATAAGGCAATGCAGTCAAATGCAATTTGAAAAGCCAAATAATAAAGTGATCCATGTAAGGAAGCGTAATAGCATCAAAACACTGACTTTACAGCAGTTTGTGATGTTGAACATCACGTCTCCATGACGCTGGTTATTCTCTAAAAAAACCTCTGAGGTCACAAACAGAACAGCTCAAGGAAATGTAACCAGTCAAGCTTTGGTCTCTAAAATCTAAAAAAAATCCACGTTAAAGTTTCAGCTGATAATGTGACAAAATGTGGGGAAGTTTGTGGGGATGAAATAATGGCTGTAGAAGCAGAAAAAGACATTTCAAATCATAGATATAAAATACTGTTCACTGTTTCATGCTGTAGATTATTATTAATATTGTTATTGACTGTGATTTTGACATAAAGTGATGGAATCAGTTCATGATGGTTCATGACTTTCAGTAAATTACAGAAATGATCAACTCTAATAACATATTGTTGCTGCAATATGTTCATAACATTTATTCTGTAAACACAGGTGTCCACATCACTGGACTGTGTAGCTAATATGTATAACAGCATGTTAGTGGATTTACATGTAAAATGTCTGTCCTGTTAATTACAAACTTGTCCAGCAGATCAACCTGGAGAATGCTGTAAATGTAATAAACTGCAGAGGTGGAAGAGCTGTCTGAAAGTGTTTAACATCTAACAGGCTGCCTGGGGTTTTTCTCTCTAACTCTGATCTGATGATTCTGATTTTGGGCAATACTGATTTTTTTTTTTGTCTAAAATGTTGCTACATATCACTGAGTTGGCAGTTAGGTGACTATTGGTAACTGTGAACCTGCAGACATGACCTGGTGGGCGGGTCAGTCAGTCAGTCAGACTCTCTCAGGGCAGAACAACAGACGACAGTGGGTGATTTTCAGACCTTTGTTGAGGTAGATAAAATCGGTGGATAAGATCGGCTTCACATGTAAGCTTCAGCTGATCACTGACCTCCCAAAATGGAGGAAATCAGAGCCGATTTATCGCTGCACCTGAAGTTTGAACGTCAGAAGCAGGTTTTTGGTTGAGTAAAGTGAATGAAATCACACAGAAGGCAGACGTCAGAAGACAACGTTTTGTTTACTATACAGAGTTTTTACAAAATCTACGAGGCAAACAGAAAAGCCAACACAGGGCTACTTGGCCATGCCAGACAGCCAGCTGAGCTTGAACAGAGAGGGCGCCGTTGAGTCCTCGTCCTGGTCGGCCAGCTGCCTGAAGAGACTGCCCGGCCGGAAAACGTCGTCACTTCCTGCTGCGGAGGACTGAGGAGCCTGCAGAGGGAGGACAGAGGGTTGGAGTCATGCTTGGAGGAGAGCTTCTTCTGAAGTCTGTTTGTTGTTCATGTTTAATAAAACCAGAACACGTCAGACAGTTAGTGGCTCCATGTTGATATTAGATCTGATCAGTGAGTCCGTTCCTCCATGTTGGGAGGAAAACCTTCAAGCAAAGGATTCAAACAAGGTGATGCTTCTGTTGCTTCATAGAGCAGAACCAGGTAAAAGGAGCCAGAGATGAGCCAAAACATTATGACCACTCATACATGATCAAGATGTAAGTCCTGATTGTTTAAAACTGAGCGTGAACCTGGGCCTTGTACACATGTAGCTGGGTTTTTATAAAAAGAAATACTTTATCACAATCATTTAAAAAAATAATATTCTTCA
Organism: Brachyrhaphis roseni; assembly: GCA_903066815.1. NCBI lineage: Eukaryota > Metazoa > Chordata > Actinopteri > Cyprinodontiformes > Poeciliidae > Brachyrhaphis > Brachyrhaphis roseni. The sequence continues at coordinate 21,727 of CAEFZY010075602.1, forward strand.
CACCAGGATAGGTTTCAGAAATATTTTCATCCACACGAACCTTATCAACCCACCCCTGAGCGATGATTTATATGTGTTTTTCAGACACATGGTGAAATTTTATAACACAATCAAGCTAATGTGTTACCTTCAGTTGTTATAGAAATGCTATAAATATCAAATATGACTTTGACGAAGTTTTACCTTTTAATTTGACACATTGAAATTGGGGGTCTGTCTCTTTAAAAACTCCTGCTCTTTCTGGAACTCCACCTTCAGGAAGTCATCACAGCATGGCTCCTCTATTAACACTTTAACAACGTTTCACTGAGAAGTAGCTCGTATAGATGTGCAGTACCACCAGGTGTTTGCTAATTGCTGCTGGCTAGTCTGAAGGAGCTGAGTTAGTTCCAACTAAATCAAAGGGCAGAGGGCTGCTCTGTGAGGAGGAAGCTCTGAAGCCTGGAAACTGCAGCCCTGAGGAGGAGCTGTGCCTCTAAGGCGGGGCTAGAGGCACAGGCATTTTGCACAGCTGAATGGTTGCCATGGAGATTAAAGGATTTCTCAAACATGAAATGAAAGAATCAAAGCAATGCTTCAGGTATGTTTTTGATGAGGGAATCACATTATAACATGATGTACAGCTCAAAAAAGTATATTATGTTCCTCTTTTAAACATGCCAAGCCCATAGGGGATAGCTCAAAGCTAATACCTGTGTCAGCCAATTAGATTGCTACAAAAACATCCATGACTTCCTGTTAGGAATTAAATATGGCAACAGGAGGTTCATTTGTGACCACAGATCAATGCACATAAAAATTTATTTATTTTCCCAGATAGCCGGCTATATGTGACCAGGCCTTAGTTTAGCTCTCATGGATTTGGTTGGTGTGGCCATAAAAAGCAGGTGGTCAAAACATTTTTGACTGACCCAAGAAAAATGAGTGATGAGTCAGATATAGATGATACCCGACTTAAAGTGGTACAAAGTTTGGATCGGCTCGTTCAAACAGCCATCTTGCTGTTTCCAACATAGGGCAGGATGAAAATATGAAGAAGTGATGAAGAGCAACCACACTGCCACTGTTCCAACTAAATCAAAGCACAACCAAAACACACCCAGACAGAAACAACCCTGGTGAACTTGCCTGAAGGCTTCAGAATCTCAGAATCTCTGGGAGGAGAGAGAGTGTGACAGAAAACGCTTTACCCAGATGGAACTAAAAAAAAAACATCACTCTGTGGCTGTCAGTAAATGAAAATGTCCTCTCTCAGAACACAGTCCGACCCAGAGCAGCCTCAGGACCCCGACGGCCCCAGAACTTACCAGGTTCTGAGACTTGTCCGATCCTCTGGAGGACGACGTGGGTTTTCGAGCGTTTGACATGCTGAGAGGTAATAACCCGAACCTGCAACAGACAGGACCTGCTGATCAGACATACCACAGGAACCAGACAGACACCGTCTATCATGCAGTGATCATGTAATTACCTGACAGGTGAGAACATCAGCTCTGATAGACTCAATATTCTAGGTCGGTTTTCATATTTAAAAGAGCGGTGTTACATGTTTTCCAGGCATATATTCTGATTTTATAGCACAAATAAGTAACTATGTTACCATCAGTTGTTATAAAAATGCTGTATATATAACTTAAAACTCATGTTACTTCCTAATTTATTGCCTTGAAATTGAAGAGCATCTGTCTCTTTAAAAACTCCTGCTCTTTCTGAAACTCTGCCTTCAGGAAGCCATCACAACATGGCTCCTCTATTAGCAACGTTTTTACCAGCATTGCTCTGAGAAGCAAACAATATGAGTTCAGCATATTGTTTGCTAATTGATGCTGGCTAGTCTGAAGGAGCTGAGTGGAGGAGTTGTGTTGGAGGGATGCTCTGTGAGGCAAAAGCTCAGAAGCTTGGAAACTAGGTCCACTCAGGTATTTTTCCACACCTGAATGGTTACCATGGAGATTAAATGATTTCTCAGAAATGCATGAAAGAATCAAGGCAACATGCCAGGTGTGTTTATGAAGAGGCAATAATATTATATGACATGATGTAAGGCTCAAAAAGTCAATTTTACATAATATTGACTGTTTAAGGAAAACTGAAAATCTGCATCGGTGACTGGTGAACGTCTGATGGAGAACAAAACATTTCACTTCCTATTTACTGATGTTCATGTCTGACCTGATCTGACTGCTGGCCAGTGGCAGGATGTTGTAAGGCTCCTGGGAGCTGACAGCGCTGCTCCGCGGGGCAAACTGCTTCTCTGAACCAGTCAGGAGGCCGAGCAGCACCTGGAACACGCAAAACACATGACAGCTACTGGAACATGTGAACAACAGCCTCTTCTCATGAGTGTTGCAGACACACACGTCTGAGACATCATGTTGCTTCATGACTGTGTCCATGGCAACAACATACCGAGGTCCTTTGGGACAGACGGTTGAGATTGGTGTTCAGCGGAGGTGTAAACACATCCAGGTCAAAGGGGTCAATGAAGCTTTCCAGCCAATCACATATCTTGTGGAATCTGGAAAATAAACACGACACACTGTTTAAATATGGAAAAAACAAAACAATTCAATGTGGTTTGATTTATTTGACTGAACGTAAAAACACTCCGGTCAGTTAGATGGAGAGTCTTTTCTCTTCTTGTCGCTCTGCAGCACATCATGTGATCTGACAATGTTTTAATGCTTTAGTTCAGACTTCTCTAAAAGCACAACTTGGAACCACATCGTTTTAAAGGTTTGATGTGTGCGTTTCTCCGTTTTTAGCTTTGAAAACAGTCCTAATTTTACTCTAATTTTTTCAAGCTTTTTGAATTTCTACATGTTTGAAGTGTCTTGAGCTAAAAGCTAGCTAGCTAGCCAATGACCAACCAAACGCCCTGCTCCAGGGCAGACAGCATCGATCTGCCTTCCTTATCCTCCGGGCCCAGAGGCTTCCTACCTCGGGTCCTGCTGGGATCTGGACGTCTTGCCCTCCTCCACTCTGCTGCCCAGTGTGGAGTTAAGGTAACGAAGGTCGAACAACAACTGCAAGGCTCGGTTCTGAGTTATGGGGAGGACACCCTCCTAATGAACAGGAGAAGAGAGAAATTCAGAGAAGAACTTGTGTCTTTTATGACACAAATTACTTACTAATTCACTATTTTTGTTGTAATTTGAGGGCCAAATTAAAACAAATGAAAAGCTTATTAAATAATTGTTTGAATGTGTTGCTATTTTTTAAAAACTGGAAATAAACGCAGATGAAATTGTCTTCAATTGCTGTTTGTAGCAGCCAATCAGATGTCAGGGTCTCCCTAATCCCACCCGCTGAGTTTGATTGATCAGGCTGACAGTTTAACTTAATTTATGATGTGCTTCAGCACAAGAACGTAAAATAATTTATTAAATCATGAAATAATTATATCTGGTTTTTAAAATAAGACCAATACTTTTAATGGAGGCACATTTGTTAATTCTATATTTAATAAGTTATTTTTGTACTGATTTCCAATTTTGACCTGAAGCTTCAGAGCCACATAAAGACAGTTAGTAAGTTGGCCTTCCGTCACCTGAAGAAGGCCGACTTCTTCAGGATTAAAGGATCCTGGAGATCCTTTAATCTCCAGGATTAAAGGACTAATGTCCCAGCAAGATCTAGAGAAACTGTCCTGTTGATGAAATGTGCTACAGAAATAAACTTGACTTGAACATTTAGCAGAAAATCAACTCTGTCCCTCCAAACATTTGCGAGCCGTCGTGTTCCTCACCGCGTCCCGTCGCTGCTCTGCCAGGATGTCGTAGCGATGCAGAACTTGACCAAGACAGGACTGAAGCAGCTCCTGCAGGGTGGGCCGGGGAAGAGCATGACCCCCGACCCTGTTCACCTCCACGCACAGCTGGAACAGCAGAGACTGCACAAACCAGGACGCCTGACAGGACACAAGACTCAGAGTCCGTCACGGGAAAAGGCAGCAAATCAGAGAACCTACTTCCTGTGACTTCGTTCTGACCTGAACCGGAAGGCGGATCTTGGACGTGATGCTGTTCCCTGATTCAGACTCTTCCTGGATCTCCAGATCCTCCCAGCTTGTTGCGGAGCTCAGAACCGCACCAGCAGACTCCGCCAGCAACGCTGCGCCAAACGTCTCCATCAGCCCCTGTCGAAGCACGGCCGCCATGAGCAACACATCAGCACAGCACTGAGGCTCAACCTGTCCACACGTAGCCAGATAGCTGGGAATCCGAGAATATTTTTATACAATTTCACCTTTCATGCACATGTAGCGTCCATTTAAAAACGATCGACAGTGAAGCCTCCAACCAAGACTTTGTGAATTCTCCTTTTTCGCCTTTGCGTGGGGACGTTGAAACCTTAGATTTAGAAGTAAGCGCACGACAGTCTGCAACAAATAATGTGGCGTGACGTCACATATGTGACCATTGTTACTGCTTGGCCAGTAGTAGTGGTCACATAGTGGAGGAAAGATGGCTGCTCTCAGAGAGCTGCTGATTTTTACATTGTTTCTGACGCTAGCTCCAATTCACTAAGTTGCAAAGTAGAGAGCGATTTGGGATCAGCTGTTTTATGCCTGTCTTTCCCTGTCTTATACAGATCTGAACTATCTTTCCCAATACAGACACAATGCTGTTCAACCTCCACATACTGGCTTTAACATGATTCCCAGTCAACATCATCTTGTGTTTTATTAACTTTATGTTCTAACACTATTTTAATTTGAAGAATTGTGATTGGCTGACATAGGTTTATGTTTGCCCTACACTGCCCCCTATGGGTTTGGCATGTTTAAAACAAAGTAATTCAGCAGGTTGGTGAATTACAACCTGCTGTAAACTGATCTTAAACTGATCAGATTATTTCATAAAAACTATTATCACCCATACGTGGCTCTATAAAGACCTGGCTACGTGTGGACTCGGCCTGAGACTTTATGTTTCTGACGGGTTCTGACTTTGGAGAGGGCGGAGCTCCACATGCGGTAAGCGTCCATGCTACAGCCAAGAAGCTCCTCCTTCAGCTCCGCCCACTTGGCCTGCGCTGGGCTGACCTCTGGGGCGGCCTTGGGTTTGCCCAGCTTCTTTCCCTTCCTGGGGGTCCCCTTGGCCGAGGCTTCCCCGGTGCGCAGTCTGCCCAGGACGCAGTGCTTCAGACTGGGGCAGAGCTCGCCCACAGACTGGCACAGCCTGGCCATGAACAGGACGGAGCTGAGGCGGGTCGGGGCAGAGTCCAGCTCGGAGCGGACCGACGACAGGATGTGGCGAACGCAGGCCACGCAGCCTCCGCGCAGAGCTTCCTCCACCGCTGCCGAGTCTGTGTAGCGGTTAAACGAAGAGGAGACCGGCGATCCGCAGGGAGGCGGTGCGGCCGGGATGGAGTCGGATCCTGTAGAGAGCAGAAAAGCACATGGAGGTCAGCAGACCTCACCTACAGCAAGCTGCATCATTCAGACACTTTGTTACAGCTTCTGTGGTTTACAGAGATCAGGAGTCTGGAAAGTTTTCACACCTTGGAAACATTTTCACATTATATCACATTGATTTGATTTGACACAGGAGTATGGAAATGTTAAGTGAATTGAGTAAGATACATGAGTTAACAGATTTTTAGTTGTTTTTTTATTTTTTTTACCAAAAACTAAAGACTGGTTTTCAGCCCCTGGACTGTCCAACCAGGCACTTCTTTATGAGTTTAACATATAACAATGATTATTGTAGAGTTACACAGAACTTTTTATTGTTTTAATTTTTTTTAGCCATTTGTTAGAGAATATGACCAAAATCACAAACAGTCAGTGGTTGGGAGAAGCCATTTATTGTCAAATAAGTGTGTTTGTTCTTTTAAAATCATAATGACAACAGAAACTACTTAGAGCCTCATCCACTAACATCACCAAACACTCCAGGCTGTCTATGTTAAAGGGGGAACACAAAGTATAGGGACCCGGGGTATGTAAAGTTTTGATCAGGTTCATTTGGGTAGTTTCTGTTATTATTATGATTTAAAAAGAGTAAACAAAGTTATTTGAAAATAAAAGGCTTCATGATTAACCAAAGTGTTTGTGCTATCATTTATATTCTGGGGAAATGAGGAAAAAGATAATATAAAATTAAGAATTCTGATAGTATGTAAGCTATGAATCAGGAATACCTGTGTCCTGTGATGGGAGGTAGTGCTGGAGGTCGTCCAGTCTGGCTCTCAGCTTCGCATCCATAGAGGAGCAGAAGTTCTGAACGCAGGGGGTCAGGGCCTGCGTTTTCATGGCCAGTCCGCTCCTCTGCTGCTGCTGGTGCTGGCCCCGCTGGGCCACACTGACCCAGGCTGCGTCGCTCAGCAGGTCCCCCGGAGACTCTGACCACAGAAAGGATGCCACGTCCGCCTCGTACTGAGCGCCGCGACCGGAGAGCAGGTTGCTGCCGGCGGCGGCCTGGACCGGTTGACCCTCCAGGTCCCTCACGGCCGAGGTCAGCAGCTGCACTGAGCTTGTTGCAATGGCTTCCGTTTCTTCTTTGGTGATGGTCTTGGGAGTGAAAAAAAGGGGGAAAAAATTTTTTCTTACATCGCTAGGAGTAATAGTTGGGTAAACAACACAGAAGATTCAAAATATCCTTGAATTTAGAGGAGAACCCACCTGAAGGCGGTGAAGGAAGAGCTGCTGCAAGAAGTCCTCCCACACAGCCAGGGGGCGCCCCAGCAGCTGCTGACATACATTACCCCAGTGCTGACTGATGGAGTCTGTGGTCAGAAGATCCCACACAGCGTCTCTAATGGCTGCCAGAGCCTTGAGGCTCTTCACGTAGACCAGCAGGGTGCCGACGCCCTGACAGATGTCCTGCTTGCAGCTGAGGACAGAAACGTTGCAGGAGAAGAGCCGATTACCAAACTGACCACATAAAAGCCCCAGTGGAACACAGAGGAGTTTGTTTTTGTCAGGAGACAAAAAGGGAGTCCTCACGTGTTGATCCACTGCTGCAGCGTGTCCCGGAGCTGCTCCGCCTGGATGGGCTGACCCAGGGTCCGGAGGGTGGGCTGAAACTCCGTGATGGATGGAGGCAGATATCTGAACCAGCTGCCTGTGCTCCACTCCTGCTGCAACACCTTTCTGCCTTTACCTGGCGACACATGAAACCAGGATATCGCCCTGATCAACGAGAAACAACCTCTACGCACCCTGAACGATCCATGTGAAGGTAGAAACACGGAACTGGGGGAATAATCAAGTTCAACAGAACAATAGTTTTCATCTAATTGGAACCAACAGAACCAAAGACACAGTGAGAAGCAGAGGGGAGAGAGTCTGGTTACAATTGGCTGGTCGTACGGGGTTTTGTTGAGCTACATCACAATCACATTGCATTCTTTCAGTAGCTTCTGGAAACGGTAAATACTACATAGCTGAAGCACTGCCTTAAGTACTGAAGAGATAAAAAGACAGACATCTGTCTGTTGAGTTTCTGGCTAAACTAATTAAAATGCAGAATAAAGGCCTTTAAATTTAATATTTGAAATCATCTTGAAAATAATATTAAAATCTGGATTCGTCTCATTCTTGTGAACTCAGTATCGTGTCCCTTCTTGCCTCATTAGTTTTGGGTGTCGTAACACATCTAATCACAAGTCATATCATGACTTCCGTGTATCTTGCACCGGGCATAGAAACACATTTAGAGATGCAGTTGAACATCAGAGGATCCTGCAGACGGTGACTGTTGGTCTCACCCGTAGGAGTGCAGGAGGTTACATTCTCCAAGGTGGAGAAGAGCATGCCACAGCTGAGGGCGCCCTCTGCTGGCCTGGGAGGCCCCTCAGTGGGCAGGTAGAAGACGGCGTAGGCCTGGAAGAGCGTGGTGATCAGCAGCTCCACCAGGCTGCACACCTGGGCCTTGATTCCTGCGCCTGGGGGGAAAAAAACACGCCATGAGTTGGTTCATTGTCAAAACAATGACAGACAACCAGCAATTTATCTGAATGTACGCCCGCAAGCTGCTGGTGGCTCTGGCCAGTGTTTCAGCTCGACATTCGGGCTGCTCGGTTAACATGACCCTTGACCTCCACCTGCCCGAGCAAATGACTTCCTCCATCCATCTACAAAAATATTTGAGGGTAAGAGGATGGTGTTCTTATCGCGGCAGTATGACAGACTATTAATGACTTATTGCCATTAATAAATCATTAATAGTGCAATGATGTCATCCACCTGCTGCTATAGTAACCACGGTAATTATGGTTAATAAAAATTGGAATTGAGAAAACATTTTTGCTAACCAAAATATATAAAAAAAAACTTTAATGAATTGCGACAAACTATAATTATGTTATGCGTTTTTAAAACTAATATATGTATACATAAGCACAATGCAATACTTTGACCTTTCTGAATTCCACACTTAAAAAATAACCAAAGTATCAAAAACTAGAAGTAGCACTATAACTAATAAAAACTAAACAAAATCATATTTAACTAGTAAAACTAATAAAAACTAACAAACACACTAAAAATCAATTATAACAAACTGAATTAGACACAACCTAATAAAACTGTCATGAAAAACCCCAAACTATCAGAACCCTGTATAAGCCTGTAACCTCCCATGGCTTCTGGTTCTGTTGGTTCTGTTTAACAGACAATGTAGGCATGTCTGGGTTGGACTATCAGTCCCTCATAATGTAACTACGGCTCCCTGAAGGAACAGTACCGTGTTGTGGTTGGTTCAGCAGCTGGTGGATGGAGGCCTTCCTTGCCAACAGGAAGTCAGCTAGAGCCTGGCGTGGTGAGCTGTCTTCCAGCAGCATGATGGAGACCAGGGCCTCAGCGATAGCCTGGTCCGACACGGCACGGCCACGCAGCAGAGACCTGCTGTCCCGGAGGATGGTGGACCTGGAGGGAGACGGCGTTTAGAGGCGGAGCCAGACATCTGCTGCCTGCAGGAATCTGACCAGTGATTGGCCAACAGGAAACTTGAAAATCTGATCAGTGAACACAACACGTTTCAGTGCTATCGTGTTGTTTTTACTTAGCAACTCAGAACAAGAATCAAACATGGAGAACCAACATTTTGCTTTATACTTACTACTAGAATCAAACATGGAGAAACAAACTTAAGATCCAGAGAAACCCTTATTAGTTTATAAATTATGGACTACTTATTCTTGTTAAACATAAAGAAGCAATATTTAGTTTTGTACTTTTACCTTTTTGTCTTCCTTTTGGTTTTGTTCTATTTCCTTCTAATTCATGTAAAGCACTTTGAACTGCCTTGTTGCTGACAGTGTGCTAAATAAATAAAATTACATTACATTGTGCTAATCATAACAATCTTCAGTGAGGAAGTTGTTACTGAAGGACAGAGAGTCAAAGTCAGCTGTTTTCAGTATCAGATGCAAAGATCTACATTCCCTAGAGGTTATCTATTATCTATATAGCATCTTATATTAGCTGATGCTATTATAAGATGCTAAAAGTAGAGACAATTAGTAACTTCTTTGTTTTCATGCTGATGCTACACATTGCTGCAATTTTTTTTTCTTTTTACAAGCCCTGGAGCAAACTTGTCACAATAACAGATTTTGTTAGACAATAAATTGCTTCACTAATTATTGTGATTTACAATAATATTGTGTTTTCTTTTTGTTGTTCTCGTCTCTAGGGCCCTTTATTTAACAGCAGACTGACAGGAAAGCAGGTTACGAGAGAGAGGGAACACATGCAGCAGAGGTCATCGGGTCGAGACTCTGACCTGTGACCTTGAGGACTGAGGCCTCCTGCACCACCAATAGTATTGTTGTTTTGAGGTTATTTACAGATAATATATTGATAATGCATGTTTGCTCTCACAAAGTCCAATAAATAAAATTTTTTGCAAACAACACAACACTGGAATTGGAAGATATTTTAAATATTCAAAATAAAATGTGACGACGACAGACAATGAATAAAATGGAAATGAAAACCATGCACAACTGAAACCGCGAATAAAATGGATCATGAAGTTTCGGTAAAGAAAACGGCCCTTCAAAATTATCATCAAAAAGAAAATGATCAAGCTCATTTGAATTAATCATGCGATTAATTGATTATTGTGACAGGCTTAACCTGGAGATGAGCAATTTGCACCACAAAGCTGCGTTTCTACAGGACTGATCCTTCCTATTTGTTTCACCACGTGAAACATTTGTTTCAATGCAGTTTGACCTTTTGACCCTTCTCCTACCTGAAGTGTCCGGTGGTGGCAACCTGGCGAACCAGGATGGGGAAGCGGGCCAGCACGGGGCTGTAGAGCCCGCCTGGTGCGGCCTCCAGTTGCAGCAGGCTGTGCAGGTGGCAGCAGAGCAGGTAGAGCTGGGTGGCCTGCAGGTACTGGGCCGCCTCCATGGAGCTCCAGACGCGCTCTGGGATCTCCAGGAGGAGCTTAATCTGGGAGGCCATGATGTAGAACGTCTCCTGCCACTGCCTCTGGTTCTGGTTCTGCAGCAGGACACAAACAAACATGATAATGATGATGATGATGATGATGGGAGAATCAGATCTCCATCAGCTGAAACTCTTCATGTTGTGACGGGATTGCTTCAGGGTCTGCTTTGAGTTTGGGTCAGGAGTGGCTCTCTAACCAGAGCAGTGACCGGTACCTCCAGCCTGCTGCCTCCCGCGCCGTTCCTGCCCTGCTTCAGCGTGCGGCAGTACCGCTGCATGTCCTGGATGGAGTCCACCACGCTCTCCGAGCACTCCCGCATCTCTCCGATGGTGTCGGCGGCGTCGATCAGGTCCCGGTACCGCTCCCCGACCATCTGCCTCAGCTCCTCCTTCTTCTGCTCGATCTCCCCGCGGACCTTGCGCTCGACCCGGCGGATCTCCTCGGTGCCGTAGCGCTCGAAGAGAGCCGCCGGGTCCTTGATCTCCGAGACCCGCAGGGCCAGCACGGGGTCCCCGGCCATCGCTGCCCTCCAGACGAGTTCAGCTGGTGACGGAAAGCCAACCCGGAAGAAGGTGGAGAGCTACTTCCTGCTTCCACGTAGCAAGGGTTGGTGACGTCACATGCGTTTTGCGCGGTCATTGGTCAGCAAACTTGTCTGTCAGAGAAGATTTCCGTTTAGGACTGATCCCGCCCACCGCATCCAAAGATAAATAAAAACATAACAGGATGAGAAAGAAAATATTACAGAGTTAATATTTGGTTGGATCATTTTTAAGCCTTTTTAAGAATATAATTTATAGGAAAGGTTCAGGCCACATAAATGCAATCAGTTCTCTACTGTTCGGTCTATCATCATCATCATCATCATCATCATTATTATTATTATTATTATTACAGTATGGAATGTCTCGTAGAGATGCAAAAAACAGCAACATTGGTAGAAAAAAGAAACAGAACGGGACTATAGAAACAAGCGCGTAAAAGTAAGGCAAATAAAAGTCAATGGAGTATTTAAATAAAAAGAAAAATAGGTACAATTTATACCATCTATATCTGACTCCAAATGACTCTTTGAAATATCGGTTTGAGTTTATGTAAACAAACGCAAAGTGGTACGTCACAGTCATCCCGGATCCCTGATCATGCCACACCCACTGCCTTACCTGCTCCTGTTTCAGTCAGGAGGTGGAGCAACAACAGGTGCAACACTATAAAAAAAGCTCTTTGTACCCGGAAGGGGAAAAAAAAAAAAACCATAACAACAAGCGACTCTTCGTACAGGTAGGCTTGACTCTGGTTATTTCAATAAGACTATAATGAATACGTTTGTATTTACGGAAGAAATAAATATTTTTAGAAATGGTTCTGATCTTTCACTGCCAGCAGTCGGATGAATGATAATAGGGTTAGGTCGGATGCTTCTCAGATATTCGCTCCGTGGTTCCCTGATATCAGTGTGTGTGTGGTGGGGGTTCACACCGTGAGCTGTTACACAGATGGAGGATATCTCGGCTCCGTGTTCTCGCTGCAGAAACCTGGAGGTTCCTTTAGGGACCATCAACAAATTTACAGAAACACGAAGAGGAAAAAACAACAACAAAAAAACCCCCAAACAAAAAACCCAAAAACCCAGTAGCTTCCAGGTCATGAGCTCTGTTGACACCAAATCAATACTCAATTGTGTTAATATACTATATTAATTACTAACACCAACCTTTCATTACAAACATCCTGACGTCCTCAGCATGTCTCGTTGGTATACCGCCAGGTTTAAAGATGAAACTTTCCCAAGATGTCATCCCTTCAATCCCCTTTCTCACTAATTCTAACTGCAGCCTTGACAGGCCACTGTTGTACTCCTGACCCAACCAGGACAAATCCAATATGACCAGAACTGTTAGCATTCACTGATAAAGTGGACCAGCATCTACTGGACATAGTGACGAGTACCATTGCGTCACACTGCCGGTCAGAGGAAGTTACTTTACATTTCCTGCAGTTACTAAAAGGGGGGGAAAAAATGTCCCGTCTGATTCACAGTTGTGAAAAACAAACTTATGGTGTGAAAACAAAAAAAAAAAGTTTGGTGGTGGAAATATCATGTTATGGGATGCCAACCACCTCCATGAACAGATTATTAGACTTGCAATAATCAATGTGTTGATATTTAAGCATCAGTACAAATCACTGTTGATTTTCTCCCCTTTTAAATAAAGACAATCAGATCATGTGATTTATTTATGTAGAACAATTGGTGTTTTTACTCAAAGCCATCAGTCATAATTTCATACTTGTCCTAAATAGTTCTTATAACAATTCACTTCTCTGTCAGAGTTCATCCCGTGTTTTTCTGGGAGCAGACTGGGAGAGATGGATCAGAAGAACATCCAGAAGGAATTTGAGAACCAGTTCAATGATGTGGTGTCCAGACTGCAGTCCAAGCAGATGTTCCAGTCTGACTGGGACATCGCTGCTTTTGCCATCTTCTTTATCTTCATTGGTAAGAACTGTGGAGCTCAGAGCGGCAGCTTCACGTTGCAGTTCAGTTTGGTTTATTAGTGTATTCAAAACAGTGGGAATGTGCATAAATCATTGATAAAATATGCTTTGAATCATTCGGCTTAAGCTAGTTTCCATCAGTACGACCTGAGCAGGTGAGTTAACCAAACACTAATATCATAAGTGTAACCGGATCCATTCTGCGTTGTGCTGGTTTAGTAAAGTGATCAGGCCATGACACGGTTTATCTTTTAAAAGATGGTTCCCAGTTTTATTCTGACAAGAACAATATATAGAAAAGAACCGTGTTATAGGCTGCCCGCTCCAAGTCCTACATAAACAAAAGTACATAACAGTAATTAACTTAATAAATATATATAATAAACGGGATGTAATTAGATCAAAAATAAATAGTACACACCTCTCCCGCAGGACAACATGACAAAAGGGGAGGGTCTAAGGGGCACAAACAATTTAAAGACAATACCACAGAAGAAGAAATAAAAAGGAGGGGCTTCTGCTCTTAAAGTCACACAGTTAAAACAATGACAGATCTTCAGTCAGGTAAGAAACAATACAAATAACCAAAAAAAAAAGAGACATCTTGTGTAATTATAACAAAATAGAAATACAACCAGGTTACATAAGCATACTTTGAAAATCTCCATATGCCCTACATGCAATCACTGTACCAAGTCATAAAATTACAGCAATATTAGCAGCACTAAATGCGATGTAGCTCTGTTATTTTCATTTAAAAACCAGTAAGTTTTCCTTTTTCTGACTGATAGATTTTTATTTATTTATTTTTTTGGATGATTATTTCATTAGCTCAAAAGATTTTTTTGATATTTTACTTTTGGAATGTGTTATTATGCATAATCATAAAAACAGGTGGCTTACAACTAGGAACAGGTTATTTACATGCAAATTTGGGTAGTATGGAAAAAAATGTACTTTCATCAGTAATTTTACTACATTGTACTTTTTATGTTTACTTCAGTAATTTTATTATTATTTTATTACTCTACTTTTAATTGAGTAAAATTTCTGTATACTAGACGCACTGAGAGTGAAGAACAAGCTTGTTTTAACAAAAAGTTCACCAGACAGACTCACACCTGCAGTTTCTGTTAAAGTTTCAGTAGTTTTACATTTAAAGAAACTGAATTATTTTCATTTTGATCCTTAAAATTCCCAGAATCTCCACATAATTTTATACTTTGGTCCATCTGATGATGCAATGGTCAAACATTAAATCATGAATGTTCTGATCAGTTACTCTGTACTCAAGTTGACTTTTTACCAAATACTTTTTTACTCTTACTTGAATCATTTCTTGGACGGCTACTTTTTACTTTTACTTGAGTAAAAATATGTTGAAACAGTGCTTCTTTTACTTGAGTAATATTATGGGCTACTCTACTGAGCTCTGCTAACGTCGCAAAGGTTCAAATTATACCTCAACTGAAGCTTGGTTTCCAGAGCACACGTTGGAGGATTGTTTTCTGGTTTTTGCTCAAATACTGATACCTGACCTCTTCCTGCTTCTTGTCACTGTTGTGCACAGGCGTGGTTCTCACGTTGGTCTTGCTGGTTCTCATCCGCTGCTGCTGCTGCGGCTGCTGTGACGATGAAAAGGTAAAAACTCTAAGGTTGAAATCAACAGCAGTAATGTCTCTGGTATGATGTAAGACAAGCGCAAATTAATTCTAATGATGGTAGTTATGTTACACACACCAAGTATCTTAGAAATGATGAAGCATCTGATGGTGGCATGGTGACATGCGGGGCCCCAAATGGAAATCTGCTTAGGGCCCTGCAAAAGGTTTGGGCCGGCCCTGGGTGGCAGCGCAGGGAGGACTGGCTTAATGAAAACCAAATATTCACTTTCAGTGACAGATTTAAAAGTATAAGCGTTTGTCCATGTGCTGTACAGTATCTGCACACGGTTCTTGGTCTGGGCTCCTTGTGTTTGAGTTTCTCCATCAGCGCAGTGAGGCGGGGAGGAGAACGGCCCGGTTCTGCTGGGTTCTGGAAACCCAGGTTGTTTCGGAAGCTGTCTCTCTTCTTCTTCTTGATAAAACTCCATAGATCCTCTATGGAGTTCTGGCCTGGCCACTTTTCTGATGTTACCATGGTGATTAAAGCAGGCATCTGGACATTTGGTCTGGTAGGCAGCTGGGCTGACTTTGGAATTTGTTAAACCCAGTGGACCAGAACCAGCAGGTGACATGACACCCCAGATCAACTCAGACTGTGAAAACGTCACTCTAGACTTCTCTCCACACTTTCTCCAAACTCTGGGACTAAAAGAAATGCAAAATGTACTTTCATCTAATAAGAGGACTTTGGACCTCTGAGCAACAGTCTGGTTGTTCAGAGGTCCATCTGTTGATGGTGTTTCTGGTTGAGGAGTGACCCAACACATGCAGAGTGACAGCTGCAGCTCTGAGTCAAACATTAGATGAACTTTACTTCAAAATCATCTCAAAACTACACTTGTCTTGTCACACTTTTTCCTTCCACAAAACTTTCCTCTCATATTTTTGGATAATACAATCTGTAAACATTCAGATTGTGTAATCTGAATGTTTACAGATCCCTATGATCTGTAAACATTCAGATTCTGTCTTACCCTCCCTATGATTGTGTAAGTTATAGCTTAACATTTCTGTAAAAAAAAAAAAAAAAAAAAATCATTTTGCATATTTAAATCAATAACCCTAATCTTGAGCTTTCAGCTGCAAAAAAAATAATAAAATGATCAGAAATGAATGCTTAGTTTTTCTTAAGAATTCTGCTGTTAATTAATAATGAGTTCATATTGCCCTGTAAGAGAATAAACTTTAGAAATACTAAGTCACTGACATATACCTCTACATGTTGTGTGTGTTGCTGACAGAAGTGTTTATTATCATGTGTGTGTTCTTTCTGAACAGCCACACAGAAGAAAGGTCGGCATAGAGAACTATGGCCTGGAGCCCTGAGCGACCCGGTCCGACCGCGGGAGGCCCAGCAGGACCTTCTCATCCTCTTCCTGTGCCAAAACGCACACTGGAATCAAAACACTTCAGACAGAATGTAATTCCTGCACAATGTTGTTTGTCCAAATGGAAAGTTAGCACACGTGATCGTTTTTCCCCAGTCGCAGCTGTGTGGGGTTTGTTGCCAGGTTACCACAGAGCAGCTGGGAGACCTGTATATAGATTTGCTAAAATGATTCAAATTTAATTAAAGGTTTTTACTGAGTAATAAAGCAGTTTAATGTTTGGCTCTGTTCAGTCAGCAGTGAGTGTGTTGAGCAGCAGCAGAGAAATGCAGCAGGTTTCTGTACAGTTGGAACCGAGTCCAGACTTCATAATGGAGAAAACAGAGCAGAAAGGATTTCACTGTGGATGAGTCTAATGAGACACAGAGACAGAGCTGCAGTGGAATCTGACACTGTGTCACCACTTCCTGTGAGACCGACTCCTACTGACCCAAACACCCAACCTTCCTCTGATGGTAGCAACCCAGAATAACGGCAAAGCTAGAGGAGATTCAATTTGGGTTCTTCAGAATTTCACTTATCACGTGAAGAAACTTATCTGGATAGGAACATGTCTGTGGTTCTGGGATTGCAGAGAACTCGAAGGGGAACCATTATGGAACTGTGGAGAACCTTCTGCTGTGGCTGGCCTAACAAAATTACTTCAAGAACAGAGCGGGTTGAAACCAAACAAAACGTTTTTGTAAAAACTGTCGCAACGTTGGGACATTATGGTATGAGACAGATAACCTGTAAAAAAAGTCACTGCTCTCTTCGTCACTACAGCTGGTTTCCCACAGGAGCCTGTCATGAACGCTAAGGCTAGTTAGCATTGATACTGATAAGGGTGAATGATGTTTTTCTGGAATGTTGAGCTGTTTATCCGCCTTTACAACATTTAACAGCATATACACTGGTGTGACTGAAAGCACTAAGCCCCTCCTCCTTCTTCTGATTGGTTGTTCTTGACTGGGAGACGGTTGTGAGACCAGGGAGGAGGCAGAGGAGCTCAGGTTTTTTCACAGATTATAAATGTCATACCATATTGTTACAACATGGTGACAGTTCTAACAAATATGCAAAAATCATATTCTTTAATAAAAGTGTGTGCATCACACAGAATCCTAATAACATCCACTCATAAAAGCAGAGCTCAAACAAGGTTCTTTTAGAGTTTTATTGCACATTGGAATTTTTTCCACATTTCATTTTACAGGCAGCTTCTCAAAACAGATTAACACTTAGAGTGATGAAATCATTTGTTCATGATTAGATTAATGTTCCACAGATTAACCACATAGAATCATAATAAATACTAACACCGAGCGGACAGAAACAAACAACACAAATAGCTTAGAGCTGGGTTAAATCCAGGGAATGTGTGCAAAGCTGGAAGATAAACTGTTTTCCTCCTGCTGCTGCTCCTGATGCTGTCTGGTCAGCAGACCCTGTGGAGTTAGAAACTTAATAACCTGAAGAGGAGTAGTGTTAGTGGATATGAATGATTTCAGCATGGACCAGCTGGGTTCCCTGTGGGACGATCTTTGTAGCTTTACATCTGATGTAATAAAGCAGCAAAATATGAAAAAAACAAACAAAAAAACAACTTTTAAAGCATCAAAGAGTCTTGAAATAGAGATGCACCAATGAGAGATTATTGGTCGATTCCCATGTTATAATTTTTTTAAAATTCAGAGCTGCTGGTGTTTTAGCCAGTATCTCCAGATTTATAATCAACAGCTCTTCCTGCTATTAATTGTTTACTATTAGTTTTGGGAGCAGATGTCATTGGTTTACTGCAATGCAAACATCATGGTGCAAAGAAAGAGTCCTCCACATTCTCTGAGGACAGCCATACTGGATAAAGCCAGAATTCTATGGGGGGGTCTAGGGGCCAAGATATTTAGACAAAAAAATAAATAAATAAAAATCCACTAAAATTTCAGACACTTACTAGAAAACCAAGTAAATTTCTGAGTTTGAAAAGTTAAATATTTGCTTTCAAGAAATCTGAAATTTCTGAGTTTGAAAATTTCTATTTTTCAAATTGTCTAGAAAATTTTAGAGGTTAATGTAAAAATCTCTGAGTTTTTTTTGTCAGAAATGTACTCCTCTTTAACCCCCATTTCCAACGGCCCTAATGCGACGCTGTAGGATTCTGCCTGTAGTGAGGATTCTCCTTCTTTTTCCTAAACAGGAGCTGCATCTTTCTGGTACAGAGAGAATGCACGGCTACGTCATCAGTTAGCATGATGAACGCTGTTAGCATTACGAACTCTCTAAACATCAGAAATTTTAACGAGGTTTGATTATAAAAAATAAAAGCTGAAAACATTTTTGTGGCAGATCTGCTGAATATGAATTCAGGCTGACAGTGAGTCTACCAGGATCATACAATCTGCTGTGGTCAGCTGAAACCAGCACTCTAAGGCAGGGGTGTCCAAACTGTGACCTGGGGTCCATTTGTGGTCGTTGGACTGATTTTGTGCGGTCACCAACTGACCCGTCCAGCACCCGTCCGTGCAGCTGGGTGATCCAGATGGAGACTTTAAATTTGTCATCAGTGAAAAATAATAATTTTCTTACAATGAAAAATGTTCAGTACAACAGAGTGTTGGCTGTTTCTTTTTAATCAGAAGAACCACATATCACCGAAAGGCCGACTTTGTCTTTTTTATCTAATTTATTAACCTTGGCTACATTTTGAGAGGAAGGGACTCAAATCCGAAGAAAAAATCTGTTCAATTGAGCCTGAACAAATTTAAACACTTAATGCTTTTTCTTTTAACACGGCAAACGTGAAAACTCCCTTTTAAGCTTTGGATCTATAATGAATAACATCTCTTTCCTATCAAAATAAATACATAATAAAATCAGACAACTTTATTAGCTTGATTTAAGTGTTTTGTTTTTTTTTCCATATAGTTTGGATACCCTCGCTCCAACGACGCTGATGTGACTGACACGAAAAAAATATTATCTATCCCTTTAAATGGGCCGTGTTCACTGACTGGAAAACATTTCAACTGGTTAGTCACTAGTCATTATTATTAGCAAGCTAATAATAATAATAATAACAACAACAGGCTTCTGTAACTTATAGACATTAGAAGGAGCCTGGCCTGTTGAGCCTCTGAGGAACAGAGAGATGAGTAAATCAGAGAACTGAGAAAACAGAAACTAGCAAAATGTACAGAGATCTGAGGAAATTTGGGGTTTTCAGGACAAACTTGAAAACACTTTGATGCCCAGTCCTTCCATCCTGAGTGCAAATATTAGAGCTCCACATGAAAGAATTTAAATAATGAGCACATTCATTCATTCATTCATTGAGAGGTTCAAGTTTATATCATGAGTTGCCATACACCCACACACACACACGTATGAGAGAAATAAAGGTCAGCTGGCCTAACTCAATTATGATCTATAATATTGATATCTGGTGGTGTGTGGCTGCTTTCGGCTCGTGGTGCAACACTTTGACAGACTGCATGATAAATACATAGAAAAATAAAAGCTTTCCAGCGTTTCCCTTACACTTGATTGGTTAGTTTGGTTTGTGGAGGACGGGCTGGATCAGAACGGCCTGTAGTTCCAGAAGCTGGAGAAGACGGAGATCTGGAGGGGAGAGAGGAGAGAAGATCCGGTTAGCGACTGGGTCAGAACCCGTGACACATCCAGAACACACACACCGATCCAGAACACACACCGGCCCGTTAGCGACCTCCAGACATGCTGCTTCAGGGATGAGGCTCTTCAGTCAGGTCGTCACTGGAGTAGCTACTATTTTGGGTTAATTTTAAATGCTTTGAGGCAACATTAGCCGTGAATTGTTGCTGTTTGAATCAAACAGTTCAAATCAGAGAAGACTTCAAAGTTCCTCATTCTAGGACCTAATAGGGATCTGTTTATATGCAACCTGACAGTTTGTTTCATTTTTATCCAGACTGTATCAAGCTTATGAATGTGAGAAATGAAGAAAAGTCGGAATTCAACTGGAAACAGCAAACTGAAGACACCATTAGGTGTCTTCACTCCTAATGGTGTGAAGACTTTTGCTCCATTTCCAGCTGTGGTGGTTCTCAAACCAACCAAACCTTTTGAGAAACCTGTTCCCCTCCCCGCCTGTGGGGGCGCTGCACCAGGAACCACAGACGGAAACGACACAAAAACCTCTGAAGAAGACGCTGACCACAACTTCCGTCTTCATGAAATGCAAACGGAAATGGAGTGGTATGAGATTTTAGCAGTTGGAGGATTTCTCTTTTATGTTTGGCAAAAGACCATGAGTCATTTCTCCCACTAGAGCCATACTAGCGTGTTTGTTTTGGTTATAATTACCCAGAATGCCCTGCACTGTAGCCTGCTTTCTGCTTTTGGAGCCGTCTCGGGCCGCTTGCCATTCACATGTACATTGGAAACGCATCAGAGTTCACTTCAATTGAACCGAGACAGAGGTGTGTTATTCATTCACAGCTTCACAAGAGAAGCGGACTTTCTAGACAAATGGACTGGAGTCGGATTAACGAGACTGAACAGAGCTGGTGTGAACGCACCCAAAGACACATTAGTACTGATTTAGTGTTTGCTGTTGCTTTTAGGTAATACAGGCAGAAGAAGCTGTAGATTCAATATAGAGGAGTGTTAACCATTAAATGTGATGTCATTCCTCCATAGACTTTTCTTCCACAGTGATATTATTATCCATTATCATTGCCGTCCTGCAGAGTTTGGGGCAGGAACAGAGATATTAGTCTTCATGACTCTGCTTTGGTCTGGACCTTTGACACTTCACTCAGAACCTGGACCCCACTGTTCACCACACACTGACCCATGAAGCACAGAGTCATTTATAGCGGCTCAGTGGAATAAACTCTTGAGTTTTCATCTAAAAATTAAAGGAGCAAGAAAACAAACATAGCCTTGTAAGAAATGCCTCTGCTTCAGGCTGATGCCAGCCCACCTTGTCCTTGAGCTGCTGACAGAGTTGCAGGGAGATGGTGAAGAACACCAGCGTGTCGCTGAGCCACGGCACCACACACTCCACCTTGTGAACGTGGCTCACCTCGAAGCGGTTGTTGTTGAGCTCACTGTGGACGACAGTGTTAATGAAACACACAACCTACAGCAGCTGATATCCTGGGTTAGCGTTGTTTACTCTATTCACTCAGGACTGAGTCTCAGACTAATTCACTTTCCTGAGAACTCAGCTGGAACTGTTCATCCAACAGCTGCTTAGACAGCCACATGACTTTAAAAAAAAAAAATCAGGTTCTCAGTCCAATGCTTCTAAGAATGGCTTTAAATGGCATAATGGACAGGTGTTGTCATGACGATATGCCGAAGGCGGAGGGTCAGAAAGAATAGGAGCTTCTTAAAGAGACAGAGGCCCAATTTCAAGGCTTTATATTGCAAAATCTCATTTCATATAAGTCATATTTGATATAAGCAGCAGAATAACAACAACTCAATGTGGCATAATTGCTTGATTGTGCTATAAAATGGCTCTATGTTCCTAGAAAATACATAACACTGCCCTTTATTCTCTTACTGATTTGAGCTCAGTAAGCTGCTGTTTGTAGCTCAGGTCTGACTTAAAGCTGAACTCTCCTGGTTTGATTTTCAATTTGTGGCCAAAGTGATTACACTGTAGCCTGCCTAGCTTACTAAGGTTTCTTTCCTGACGCTCAATGAATAATAACAGTGACCAGCTCAGACCAAACGGACCGTTTCTGGAAATCAAACTTACAACATTGCTCCTGGATTGTGCAACACAGAGCTTCCTGTTGGCTTGAAGTTCTAGGGAAGACAGGAGAGAAAGCAGTGAGACAGCAGGCGGGTGAGCAGCAGGGAGGTCCACTGCAGGATCACAGGGTCTGACCTTGGTGGTGTTGGGAGGCAGCACGTGCAGCTGGTAGACGGTCAGACACAGCTTGCTTAAATTGATGTAAAAGTTCACCATCACGTCGCCAGGCATAGGGGGAGTGAACATTTTCTGGAGTTCAAATGACAGAAAATGGTGTGAGGCAACAGGAAGCCGCAGGAACAACGGCGTCACACACTGGACCGGTACACACACTCACTATGACCAGAACCTGCAGTGTTTTCTATTGGGATCTGATGAGACGGGATGACATGCAGTAACACAGAATTATGACGAAGGAAAATGGTCGATGAGAATAAAAATCCGAAAAATAGCAAAGAGTTGGTTCTGTTGGCTAACTAATTTCCTTTGGTTCTGTTCATAGGCGTAATGTGCCTTGTTCACTCTGTTGGTTGTTGTTGTTCTTTTCCACATATATGTCCTTACAATTGGAAACATTAAAGTGGAGGAATTTTGAAATGGATCACAGAAGTGTGACCTTGAGCTTATGTCCATCAAGCTTTGGTCATCTTCTCAATGTTTCAAAAAATAAGGAATAATTCAAAAAACAGTTGGAGTGGATTTATTTTCAGCTCTTCTTTGTAAACACTTTATAGAACCAGTCCAACTGAATTTGCTCTCTCAATCTTCCCATCAACTCAACCCGTAGACCTCCATGTCCTGGTAGGTCAGCTGCTCCGTCCTCTCTATGTCCAGATGAGCTAACTTCTCTACAGCTTCCTGCCAGACTCGCCTGCCTTGTCCTCCATGATGCTGGTTGTTCTCTAATGTTCTGTCACAGATGTTCTGCAACTAAAATGTAAAACTTTTTTTAACCTTTTTCACACCATTATGAATGGGACTTATATCAGCAGTGAGTCAGAAAACGCAATGAAGATGTCTGCATGCGAGTTAAACTTTTGCCTGATTGAAAAGTACCACAGGAAAAAAAAAGAAATGACATAAAATATACAAGACTAAACAGTACTGCCAAGACAAAATTTAAGACGTAATTAACTTTTTAAAATGACTGAAGATCAGCTGTTCTGGGCAGAACCAGAACACTCAGATTAAATCACACTCAGCTGGATTCTGTTCACTGATTAGATCACTTCTGAACTAAACTGCTCCGAATGGATTTACTGCTTTCACAGCTGTGCAAGAATTTTGTGAGTCCATCACATGAAATCCCAATAAAACAAACACAAAAGTTGTGAAAAGTTTCAAGGGACAAGTACACTTTTGCGAGGTGTGGTTAGAGTCTTAAAAACGCTGGCTGTACCATCAGACCGCTGGTGGCGAGTTCTGGAAGAGTCAACGATGCCGGGGTGGTGAGGCGGTTTCGTGCTCGCGTCAGCTGCAGCATCACGGCGTCCATGAGCTACGGAGTGAACAGAGCCATTCGGTCGTTATGACTACCGCCGTCAGCCGCGTCCAGCTGTGAAACCGAGGTGTGGCTGAGCTCAGAGAAACTGACCTTGTTGACCTCTGCGCCCGTCTTGAACTGGTAGGTGTCGTCGCGGCTGCTCAGCAGCAGCAGAGCCTGGTTCACGTGGTTCCTGGCGTCCTGGATCTGACGGGTCATGGAGAACGGTCAGCCTCCAGCTCGTCTTTTCATCACACTACATGCTCAAGGTACACTTTCACTTTACAGTTTTTTATCTTCACTGCAAAAACACCAACTCTTACTAAGTGTTTTTCATGTTGTTTCTAGTGCAAAATATGTCAGTAAACTTGAAACAAGACAGAAATACCTTACAAGTAACTTTGCAACAAGATATAGGAGCTTGGGATTTTGAAAAAAAAAAAACAAAGGGGGGGGACAAATGTTACCATTTAGCATCACACATGCTTTCATCTTGCAGGTTCGACTTTCAAGAGATGTCATGAAACAGGAAGTTAAATTAGAACAGGACTTAGGATTGGTCAAAATTCTACGGCATCGCAGTGACTGGACAAAAAAAGAGAAATACAGAAAAGGTTCAGAAGATTGGTCAGATTTGCGGAGGAGTTGCGATGAACTGGTGAACACAGCAAGTAGGCAGAAAAAATTTGCAAATGCTGAGTGAATTTGCATCAGTGGTTGCAACTACAACTTCCTGGAAGTACTGGTTAACCATCAATGACTTGTCAAGGTGTGTATTTTTAATGTGGATTTCCCCCAGTAAATACATTTAATTAAACTCCACATTATTTTATACTGTTTAGTGTGATAAAAAGCCTCAAGGAAACTTTAATTGCTGTAGACAGACAATTGTAGTTTATCGCTGTGTTTATATAAGTTAAATAGTAAAATAATAACACAGTTATGCTGTTAAAACTGTTTCCAAGTGCATGACTCTGTGAAACATCTAACAGCTTGTTGAAGGAAATTATCTTTGCTGCCTTTCTGTCAGCTGAACGTGTTGAAGTGACGGGCAGTAGCGGTACCTGCTGCAGCTTCCACTGTTTGTCCTCTCTGAACTGAAAGTGCAGGACTTGGCTGCTCTTGGCAACCTTCAGGTTTATGTCCTGCAGAGCAAAGGTCAACATTAAAAGATGTCATTCAGCTTCAATCAGCGTTTCAGGAAGCGAACGCTGTTACTCACCGCCTGAGTCAGAGCCTCTCCCTGCAGAGTCAGCACTCCCTTCACCTGATCCATGCTGCAAACACACAAGCAAGAGGTCAGCCTTTCACAACCGTTACCATGGTGACACAGAACAAACTGGGATGCTCCAGAAACAAGTCGACCTCCAACATATCCAGTGCAGTAGAACAGCATCCACACATTTTGACCCATTTTTGTCCCATTAAAACCATTAAATCCAGTATATGTTGCAGTGGTCAAGGCGACAGACCAACACAAAGTAACACAGGATTGTAGAGTTGAAAAAAAAAAGATACATAGTTTTAAAGCTTTTTTACAAATGTACATCTTAAAAGTGAGACATCCATTTGCATTTATTCCTCTTTACTCCTCAGATTAGGGCTGGAAAGATTAATCAGATTTATCGATTATTGAAATAATTGTCAGCTAATTTAGTAATCAATTAACTGTTAACTGGCGCATACAGACTACACACTCAGAGAGGTAATTAAGACAATACTGCACAAAAATATATATACATTTTGCATTTAGGATATAAATTTGTTCCACCCAGAAATTTTCAAGCGACACAGGTTTAGCCTCACCTCATTCAAATTCTGGGAATAAATCTCCTATTAAGCCTTATGTGGTCAAACCCCAACCCATCTCCTTGACCTTCTACACCTTCAGCTTCATCCTTTGCTACCAATGATCAAGTGTTCACTACAGGAAGCCAATAAAATGTTTTTTTTTTTTTGTAATTTAGAAAATGAATTTTATTATACATTTCAATTTTTTAGGTATTTTTAATATTGCATAAAATAAATTTAAGTGGTAAAATGAATGTGTCCATAATTGATTACTTAGATCATTTTTAGCTGCAGCTCTACCCAAGACTTTTGTTAGAGAAAATTAGAGAGCAAGCAATGAAAAGCTCAAATGTATGAACACTTTTGCACCCTAATGCACTAAAACATCTTAAGGGCACATTTCAGAGAAATAAAGAAAGAAGACAACAGGAGCAATAAAGACATATTCACAATCAAAGTTGAATTATTTTAGAGCCTTGGCTGTTTTAGATTGGCTGAATCTTCGAGTCATAAACAGACAAAACCAGCTCAGTTTAAGTAACTGACTTATTATTTGAGGTAAGGATACACACAGTGGCAGACAGCCACTTCATCACACAGAACGCCACTGTTAACTAACAAACACTGTCTGCTTACTGTAAACCACAGCTGACCTAGTGGAAGGCCGTGTAACAGTAGACCGGCTGCACGTTTCAAAATAAACAGGTGGGACTTTGGAAAGCTTACGTTGAGCTGCCCAGGATGAAGTTCTCCTGCTTGAGCTGACTCTCCAGGCCCGGTGTGGGCATGGAGAAACGTCTGGACGCCTCCTGATAACAAGAACCAACAAACATTTGAGTCAACAGACCAACTGGATGACTCTGTTCTAGAGGTGGGACTCCAACAGCCAACCATGAGGGGTACCACAGGCAGGTGAATTCAAATGAGGTAAAAAAAAATAACATTTTTGCCACTAACAAATAATAGTTACCAAGATAAATAAGAAGAATTCATCTTAAAATTTTAGTCTTTTAGACTTTTAGAGCCTTATGTGGTCAAACCCCAACCCATCTCCTTCTACATATGCTTGCAGTCCAATTTATTCCAGTCAAAGTCTGTTAATGGTTCCATGAACACATTTTGAGACAAGAGAGAATATATCTTTAGAGTGGTAACCCCCACCGTCTTGATTCTGTGGATACAGCTGATAACTTATGCATTCAGAGTGGAGTTTGATTATATAAAGAATTTTATTATAATCCTTTATAATTAAAAGGTTTCATTCCTCTTTCAAGCTCTAAAAGAAAACTAAAATATGCTTGGAGTTGAAATGGTTAAATAACGGAGGTCTTTGTTATTCTTATTGATATTTTCTCGGTTTCTTGATAAGTTCCTGAAACTGTTTTATTGCTTGGCACTAAGCTCAACTCCTACCTTGAGGATCTCCTGAAGCTGCTTCAGGACAGCATGTACTTCTTCTTTCAGTAGCCAATTAAACTCCTCCTCCTGCAGAGAAGAGAAACACACTTAACCCTATAAGATTAATACAAGCACCTGGAAGCTGCTTACAGATTGGAAAAGTACTGATACCTTGACATTTTTTTTTCTTTTTTCACATTTTGTCATATTTCAACTGAAAACCTCAATGTGTTTTATCAGATTTTATTTTCATTTAGGTTTTAAAACAAATTGCATATCACACAGAGCCTTGCATATCACACAGAGCTCTGTTCAATTCATCATCTGTATGTTTTGAAAAATGTATAGATGAATCCTTTTCCTTCCAGGAAAAGAATCACTGCCCATCATCCAGAACATGTCATCTCCATGGTAACACATGGTGGTAACCCACACCAGCTTGTGGGGATGGGTTTTTTTCTGACTTGGAAAAAAAGTCTGAAAACTTCAGACTGTGGTCGCAGTTTCACCTTCCAGCAGGACGATGACCCTGTTAGAATGTTAACATGGTCAAGTCAAAGTCCAGAATGAAATCCAACTTGGAATCTGTGTAAACCCTGAGAAGTGATGCTCACAAATGCTCTCCATAGAATCTCTTGAATTTTTACTTAAACAACTAAGCCTTTTTATATAGCTACAATATCAGAAAACAAAAATGTTATTTATTTTAAAATAAGAAAATACACCATCTATTGCCTAAGATCCAGTAACCACGTAGTTCTTTACTGAACACTTGATAGTTTGAAGCAGAAGGATGCATCAGCAGCTAGAACAAAACTTCTAGTTCAGTCTGTTCCACTTGATATCTCAGCTCTTTCTGTTCACTGCTTTTATTTTTTTGATTAAACAATTAATTGGATAGCAAAACATGTGAATTAGAAATAAAAAAAAAAACAATTTGAAATGTGAGAAGCTAGAACTATGGCACTTCAGGAGTTTGGAATAGAACATATTTACAGACAAAGACGTTTTATACATCTTAAATGCAACATATTTTTGTACCGCAGTGAAGTTAGTTTCAAGTTGGATATTCGATATTCGAGCTCCGGGGAGTAAGCGGCGTTTAGCTCAAGGTTGATCCGATTTATGAACGCTAATGTCGGCCAGCGGTTCTCCACCGCTCCCGGCCGCAGCGCCCGAAGGTTCACTTAGGGACTATCAACAAATTACCGAACCAAATATTCCTGTCAAAGAAATGTTAATAAATGCCTTGAACTGTAATCAACTAACTAATTGTCAGTGCTAATTCATGCTTTTACATGAGCCAAAATAGGATCTATAAAATTTTAAAGTCGTATACAACATTTTCAATAATTTTAATATTAAATAATATAATGTTTTCTTCAATAGCTTCCAGGTCATGTGACCTAATGACTCAAAATCACTTTGAAATAATTATAATTGTCCCTATAGATGAGGCACAGACATTTGATTTCCATTTTAAATCATTTTCAACTTTTTAGGAATTTTTTTCATCAAAATTGAGTGTTTTTTCTCAATAGCTTCCAGGTCATGTGACCTATTGACTCAAAATCACTTTGAAATAATTCTAATAGTCCCTTTAATTGAGGCACAGACATTTGATTTCCATTTTAAATCATTTTCAATTTTTTATGAATTTATTTCTTCCAAATTGAGTGTTTTTTCTCAATAGCTTCCAGGTCATGTGACCTATTGACTCAAAATCACTTTGAAATAATTATAATA
>CAEFZY010075603.1:0-12995 GCA_903066815.1 Brachyrhaphis roseni
GAAAAAACACCCCCCGGGGTGGGTGAGAAGGAAAATATATATATATATATATATATATATATATATATATATATATATATATAAAACAAAATCTGTTTGGGTACTGAAAAATTATGACACTGACATGAAAAGAAATATTAAAGGAAAAAGACTAATGTTTCTTAAATTGGCCTTGAAACAATGAATGCTAACTTCTTAATTTTGTGTTTAACCTTTGAAAACAATCACTGCAGATGAGTGAATGTTGTCATTTTAAGATTGCAAGATTTCTGCAAATAACCCTCTCTAACTCCTTGTACTGTACTCATACATCCTACCTTTTATTGTGCTTTATTTATTTACAAAATAAACAAATATCATTTTCAATTATGGGTTTTTCTGTTCTATTTTTAATAGAATAATAATTGCTACTGGAATGTGTGCAGAGTACTGTAAGAAAGCAAACAACAACTCTCACTAACTGAGACTCATGACAGTAAAGAGCCTTACTAAAGAATCAGATCATTTGTGAAAGTGACATTTTTCCTCTCTGTTTTGATAGTTTGTTCATAATTCAGGATGTGAAATCTTACAAATTACACTTAAAATGTAATTACTGTCTAATTAATTAAACACTTCACTTTTAGTTTTGTAATTCCTACTGACCAGGTTCACAACTATGTGAAAATTACTGCTGAGTGATTGTCTGTGTCCTAAAATGAAGGTTTGGATGCTATTGATACTCCCCAAACCATATATATATATAGAGAGATTTTTTTTTAAGTATGAAAAATTATATTTTCTTGAAAATTAGCAAGTTGGGATGCCACCTGTTTAACAGAATAAAAGCAAAACAAATAGTTTAGTATCAATTAATATTTACAAATACATTCTAAAAAACATACAGAACCAATTAAAAAATTAAATAACTCACAGAATGATATACAGTAATGTCACAATTATGGTTGTGAATAGATAAGAATTAATTGATACTGATTACATTATATTTTATTAATTAAATCTCATTGATTCTGTTATCGATTCTCATTGAATTAAGAAATAAACGGTTTCATTCCAAATATGTAGCATGTCGTATTCAGTTCAAATAAAATTGAAACATAAGAATCTCTCTGTCAAATGAACATTTTAACATGAAATGCAACTTTCTGCACATATATATATATATATATATAATAAACAAATAATATTGTTTATTTTATATAGGTATAAAATAAACAAGGCACGTCAGAAATTAATATTTTGTAATTTATTAAATGTTATGGTAAGTGTTAACATGACAATTATTCAGTCAAAATGGAGTTAACATTAATACGACAACCAGGATGCAAAGTATCAAACACCTGCATTAGTCAAATTGATTGCACGCTGTGTTGTCAACTGTTGTGATTAAGGTTCTAAACATGTAACTGGCTCTAGTGTTGTCCTTCTTGTGAAATTTAAACATATTTTGGAACGCTTCTGCCGCGACACCATCTTGGATATTTTCAAAAGCAAAATACAGAACATGTACAATACATCATCATGAAAATATGATCAATTAAAACATGGTCAATCATTTATTGTTTTTCTCTTTCTACCAAAAACTAGATGACAAAAGTCTTGAATCTGGAGCTTTGGTCTCAACTAGACCTTTTTCTGAAGGACATTTGTTTACAGGGACTTATTAATTTATTTAATTTGTTGTTTGTGTTGTTTTGTTTTCTCATTTTGGGTATTTGAAATGTCTTCCATTTCCAGGGTTAAATGTTCAATAGAATTAAGAATTTAAGAGGGTGCACTTACATTATCATGCTATTACCATTATATTAAATGAAATTAGTATCAAAACCACAACATTATCTTTTATTGTTATAACCGTTGGAGCAATTTATCGGCCAGCAAAATTTGTTATCTAACAGGCCAACAAATACATCACACATTACTGGAACTGATAAGCAGAATTGTTAAGCTGCTTGCAAGTTACTACTTCAAGGAATTGAACCAGTGAGAACTAAACAATTAAAGGCAAAATAACTGAAACTTGTACAAATTGATTTGTTAAGCAGCTTTCCACATTAACTTGTACATAATGTATTTCTAAAAGAATAAGTTTACACTAGCTGGAGTTGCTGAAGGTACTGTACATCACACAGTGATACATTTTTCATTACCTGTATTCATCAGCAAAGTCGCAAAGTGGCGGGCACAGTATCTGTTTCTCCACTCAGGGGAGAACTGTTTTGCTCCACAAGTCGCTCAGTTTTAAATATGACTTGGATCAGTCCTACTGGGACATCGAAGCATGGAGACAGCCTTTGGAGAAAATCCTTCCTTCCTCCCTGTGATTTAAGGGAGTTGTAAGAAGATCAAAGCTTCGGTCGCGTTCCCTGTAGTCTCTGCTGTTTAGGAGTGGAGAGTCGGGGGTGCTGGGAAATGAATGACCCCAGGGAATAAGCCAAACAAGCGGACTAAGGCTCTCAAAAACACACGGTAAGGTAACTGCACATCAGTAGTTGTGCAGTCTGTCCCTCTCTGAGTGAGGGTGTGTTGTTGTCAAACAGAGCTTCATGTGGTGTGTGTGGGGGTGTGTGTGTGGGGGTGTGTTAGCTCCGTGTTAGCTTGGGGCAAGGTGTAGAAAGGTCGGTCAAGGTATTTGGAAGGTTTGCTTTGTTTTTTTACCTTATGTAGAAGTTGATCATTAGTTGAATACTGAAATTCATCTTCTTCCAGCATGTCCCCAGAGAGGAAGCCTGTGAAGTTCATCTTAATGAACACCCCCACCCCAGCTCCACCCCTAATCATGCTGTACAATATTTCACAAGAATGGAGAGTAGGAGGCACGCATCATACATGGCAGGAAGCGGTGCTCTGTTGGTTATTGATTTTGTGTTGCTTAACAATTCCACAAGTAACTCAGAGAGCTGATCCCTCTTACCTTGATAAGTTTGTTAATACCATCTGCATGGTGGGTAACCCCTAACAGCCCCCCTCTCCACACCGCCTCTCCCAGGGACCGCTGAAGGGGAGGACCAACCTTGCTAATTAATAATTCACCCCAGGCCAGACTGCCTCCCTAGTGGCTCCATGTGATTACAGAAAGCAGCCAGGAGTCAAGGTTAGTGGTAATGATAGAACAGCGCAATAACAATAACTAGCTCAGGATTGGCCTTCCCACTAGAGCCAAAGATGAGCAGAGAATGAAGCCTTCAGTGAAGCACACAGAAGAGGAATGTGAATCTGGAGGTGTGTGTGTGTAAGGGTGTGTGCGGGTTGGGGGGCTGGGCTTAGGAGTGCTTCATAAGGCCCTTCGCAGGGTTTTTCTAAGTAGACCCTCTTAGAAGTTTGGTGTAAAATTAATGCAGAGGTCTTCGAGAGTAAATATTGAATAAGTGCAGCTCAATGGAGCTGAAAATCAAAAGCACCTCCTCGGGAGCTTTTGGCCTCAGACAGCCATGTGCTGGTTAGCTGGCCTATGCATTAGCATTATTTTAACAGAGGAGATGGAAGGTATGTCAAGAGAGCAGGAGAAGAGGTGATGTGGTGCATCGGGGTGTTGGGGGAGGGGGGTAGAGGAGGGAGACATGCAGCGAACACTGAGAGAGCAGAGAGCAAAGTTTTCCAGACTTCAGGCTGGGGTCCTTCCTATCTACCGGGTCCTCACTCTCTCATACAAGAAAAGCAGAAGGAGGAGAAGGAGTGAGGGGGTTGGCTGATTACTGGAGGCCAGCAGCCATCAGTAGTGCCAAGGCCCCAGGCTCTGACAAGCAAACTCTCTGAGTAGAGCCTTGACTCTGTACTATAACACAGCCTACACTCTAGATGGGAGACCTGACCCAAGACAGATATTTGGCAGAGATCTGGATATAAAGGAAGAGAGCTTGGCCAACTTTTAACCCTGGACATGAAGAGTTGGATACAAGGCTGTTAAAGATCTCAAAGAGCGCGTTGTTCATACTAACATTTCACAGCATCTGTCAAGATTGATTAAAATACAAGTAGGAAAGCACTTATGTCTCGGAGGCAAGTTCCGCCTCCTAATAATCATTATTGGTTTAAAATTGTATGCCTCTCTAAAATGTTTTCACATTCACTGCACAATAGAATGGAGATTCAGAAATTGTTCTGTTCTTTGTTTGCAGTTGTTATTTTTCAACTAGTATTCAGCAGTCTACTCTTTCCAGAGTTGAGGATCAGGCCTCAGTCTGGGGAGAATCAAATTCCAACTTTACAATGCTGAATTTGAACTAGAAGTTAAAATGAGACAGATATCAATTTATCGAACACAGAAGGGCCAGAACAGCAAAGTAAACAAATCAACTCAGACAGTCCTGGGATTCCTATTTGCATAAATTCATCTAGAAATGCTGCTTTGTTATTGCTTTCTATTTTATTCAGTATATTCCTTCAATATACATTGTGTTATCTTTTTAGTCAAATTAGAATAAATATACAATAATGAAATTATATATATATATATATATAGTTTACCAATGGCTGCAAAAAGGTGGACTCAAGGACAGCACAGAGGCTCTCATCCTAGCAGCCCAGGAACAAGCCCTAAACACCAGAGCAATTGAGGTCCAGATCTACCACACCAGACAAGATCCAAGGTGTAGGTTGTTCAAGGAGGCCCCTGAGACAGTCCAAACTATAAATTAGTGGGAAAACATGTTTGTTGACTCGATTGGGAAAAGTTCTTGGTTCTGTGTCTCAACTGGTCAGAAGTACATCTTTGTGTCCATCTTGTCCCCATCTATCCATCATCACTCCATTCCACATGACTTACTGACTCAGCTCTAATAAACACGTTTTGACCATGTCCACATTAGATGGTCATCAGAAAAACAACAAAAAAAGCTTCTACTACTTTTTAAAGTAGTATTCACTTTTTCACAGAAACAGTGTTCTCAAAATACTAAAGATAATATCTGGCAGGAAGCAGACATCAAGGTCTGAGACTGAGCTGAAATGTTCCTACGAGGGAAAGGAACAAGGCCACCTTCTTTTGACAGTTTGACAGTAAAAATGAAACATTTCATCGTGAATTCACTGTCATTCCATTTGGCAATCTCAAAACCACAGTATGTGAAATTAAAGGATTTAGTTCAGTCTAATGTAATACAAGGGTTTTTCCAGGGAGCTGGGTCAAAATTGTCAAGTGTTTACATCTCTATAAGAAAAAAACGATGTTCAAGGTCAGTTATGTGCTTCTTGCTTTACATAATCTATACATTAAAACTGCTTATCTTTTAGGTGATGTTAAGCAATATTCAAATTTTCTGATACTGAATTTTGTTTGTGCAATAAATTTGAAATTGACATAAAATAAAAGCTTGAAAAATTGTTGCTCTATGTGCATAAATCTATGTAGTAGGAGTTTAACTCTCTGAAATTGCTTACAAAAAGTATAGAATTTTGTTTTTGTTTCAGCAGTTTTGTAGTTTTCTGGAAGTTTGTTCCAGATTTGTGATGTATAGAAGCTGAATCGGCTTCTCCATGTTTGGTTCTGGTGTATATGATCCCAGATACAAGTGACTGAGATGAGCTTCCTCTGTAGGATATCCTGGCTCAGCCTTAGAGATATAGTGAGGAGTCATGTCATCCAGGGATAGCGCTAAGTACAGTAGTTGTTCCTTTTCATTGACACAAGGCCTTCATTGAGACTTGTACCAGCCAAGACCTGTTCTGATCAGGAACCCAAACTTATGGCGCATTAAGATGGAAAGTGTTGCCTATAAGGGAAATGTTTGGGTTTTCCTCCTGGACTGGTTACTCCTGCTTCAGATAAGGATAGAATAATAGACAGATTAACTCATTAACTCATGAAATAGTTTATGTTTTTATTTCACTCTTGCCTTTTGTCTTTAGTGTTAATTTTCATTTGAACCAACTTTATTCAAGTTCCGTTTCCTTTTCTTTTTTTTGTTGTTTTGATACATGAAGTTTCTGTTCTGAAGGCAGGCTTGCTGTGTGTGTCCCATTAGCCGTCATAGGAAGAACACCTATCATGTCTCTACATCATTTCTCTTAAGAGGAAAGCATGTCAAGCAAATCATTTCAATTATCTGAGAGTGTGTGAATTTGCACTATAAAGGGCAACATGTACAGCATACCCAAGAGTTCCATCAACATAGAGGGTGGTCCATAACTGGTGCTGTTCGTTTAGCTTGCACTCTGCAGCAGCCATGTTTTAATCTACCAACGAAGGGTAGTTCCCTTTAAACAGATGAAAGACAAGATATGCAAGGGTGTTTAAATTTTCATGTCAGACTTATAGACTTAGGCCTTTTCTTTCATGTATTAATAAGCCAAGTGAACATCTGAGCCGAGAGATTATGGACTGAAATCAGCCTAAATATGAATAAGTCAGCTACGGTTAACGTGATTTGGATCTCTGCTTTTCATCTTCATAAGTGTTAGAGCAGAAAAATATTATTGGACTTGGGTGATAACAGCCTGTTTTTTTTTTGTTGTTGTTTTTTTTAAAACTCTCCCTGACTCCTACCACTGCCCAAGCACTTAGATGTCTTTTTTAAATTTTTTTATTCTGCAGTAATCTTGTTGATTAGTCCAGCAGGGGGTTTAAGCAAGAAAGTTCAGAACACTACTCATCAGAGTGGAACATGTCCAAACTGCGTTTCTAAAATCCCTCTTTACTGAGGGAAAACCTTTTGCTGAATATGCTGTTGTTTTCTGTTACTCTGTGTCTTCGGCAGTCATGCTGGGAACTGCATGGCAGCACCTGCGTTTTGCTGCAACTTGCCACAGGGAACTGTCCAAAGCACAGAGCACAGTAATTACTATAGATAATTAGTGTAGACCTCAGCTGCATTAAAGAGAAAGTTCTCAATCCAATTAGATGTACAAAAGTTTCTTCTAGCCCAGGCAAATGCTGAGGGTGCGGGGGGAGAAGCACATGCCCCTTCACTCCTTGATGCCCCAAGTGCCCATTTTTTAGATCTTGTGGGTGTGTGGGGGTGTGTGTGTGTGTGTGTGTATTCAATATATTGTATTGACCATTTTCATACTACATGATACACTATGGGTACCAACTGCTCCTTATGTGGCTGTCAGCCCAGTCCCAATAACAAGAAATGCTGTTTTTGGGTCAGGCATAACGTGGGAATTGACACTAAGTTAGGCTTAGAGTTAAGTGTGTACTGGTAATGGTTTAGGGAATGGGCAAGGGTTAGGCTAAGAGGCATGAAAAATAAATGGAAGTCAAAATAAAGTCTTTAGTTGTGTGCGTGTGTGTTTTCCTACAAATATAACATTGTCAGAACCCGTTGGTCTTTATGGGGTCCAAAGTTTAGGGTTAGTCGTATACTGTTAATGTTAGGTTTACTGAGTAAAGATCAGGTATAGGCCCTAAAAATGAATACAGAATGATTGGAAATCAATGCAAATTATATGTCGAGATAGAAAGACATACTTATGTATGGAGAGTTAGAGGCTTAGGGTTATGCTAATCCTTTTAACCCTTAGATGCATGGCTTATTGACTGTACAGTCTTCCGTGAGTGGGTCTTTTTTGACCCGGGTTACAGTCAGTGAGTTTTTATGCTACTTTTGTCATTTTGATTCAAAGTAATGTTTTGTATAATACTTTCTACTGTGTTTTATTTCACACAGGAATTTTTTCATGTTTGACATATTGTCATTTTTCACTTTCTAAAACATTTTTAGAACACTTTGCAGAACATTTGTGACAATTTGCAGAACATTTTCAAAACGATATGATAGCAATAGCAATTTTACAACAGCAATGATGAAATGTCAATAATGGACAATGTCAACATCCATTATGTGTGTGTGGGCATGGGTGGGTGCGAAAGAGCACGTTTCTTGAAACTAGCTTGATAACCAAGCTAGTTAATATTACTGTCTGTATTCTATTATGCTATGTGTATCATGCTTGGGTGTGCATGTATTGTGTGTGTGTGCATTCATTCATCCATCCATCCATCCATCCATCCATCTTCTTCTGCTTATCCAGGGTCGGGTAATGGAGGTAGCAGCCTAAGTAGGGAGGTCCAGACTTTCCCCAGCCACTTGTTCCAGCTCCTCTGGGGGAATCCCAAGGCGTTTCCAGGTCTGCCGAGAAACATAGTACCTCCAGCGTTTCCTGGGTCTTCCCTATGGCCTCTGCCCGTAACACCTCACCAGGGAGGCGTCCAGGAGGCATCCTGACCAGATGCCCAGGCCACCTCAACTGGCTCCTCTCGACGTGGAGGAGCAGCAGCTCTACTCTGAGTCCCTCCTGGATATCTGATCTTCTCACCCTATCTCTAAGGGAGAGCCCAGACATCCTAAGGGGAAAATTTATTTTGGCCTTGATACAGAACGAGGTATCTGTATCGTTCACAGATACCTCTGTTAATGAGGTCACAGAGGACATTTCCCAAACCTAATGACCATAGATGAGGGTAGGAACTTAGACCGACCAGTAAATCAAGAGCTTCGCTTTTTGGCTCAGCTCTCTCTTCACCATGACAGACTGGTACAGCACCCGCTTCACTGCAGACGCTGCGCCGATCCGCCTGTCAATCTCCTGCTGCAATTTTCCGTCATTTGCAAACAAGATCCTGAGATACTTGAACTCCTCCACTTTGGGCAGGAAATTCTTTTTGACCCACTTATGGAAGAATGGGATAGTAGTATAAAACATACTATTTATTAAAATGCATTAAAGGTAAATTAAACATTTTAATTGCATGATATCAGTAACATATTTTTTGAGGAATAAAAACTTTTCATTACAAAGAAATTGCAAAAAGATGACCTTACCGGGTCAAAAAGGATCAGAAGTTTCCTGATCCTATTCTAGAGATGCTCAACTCCTCTTCCATTTATCCATTTAACATCACATTTACCAAAAAAAGTTTGAACTAAACATTACAAACAAATTATTTTAGGAGACAAGACAGTTTTGCTCCATTTAACGTTGCCTGATGATGACAGCTAATGCACCAATACATATTTTATTTAATTGGCAAGGAAGTAATATTGCTGACTGACTAATAGTTGGTTTAAAGTTGTGCGCTCCTGTGTGTATGTGTGTGGCATTGACACATTGCTCCCAACAGTGCCTGGAGGACACAGGCTCACCCAACTGGCCCTACCAGGTCTCTTACTGAGGCTTCTGCTTGTGGCAATCAGCATAGGTGGAGCTTTCATGGGACACAATGAGATCTGCAGAGCCCCTGTGGTTTTAAATAGAGGGAGTGCCCCCGGCTCAATTACTGTCTCACGGAAAGTGGAGGAGCCATAATTGAGTATGACACAAGCAAGCTGTGTGCACTTGACAGAGGCAGAACCTCTTGCCGTTAAAGCGCAGCTCTGACAGCGATCTACTGCAACGTGCACCTACCAACAACAGAGTGCCGCCAAATTGTTGGAGACACCATTAAAGCTGCACTAACAAGGAAAACACTCCTGTCTTATCAACCTGAGACAATGAGTAAAATACCAGCAGAGACATGAGGCATCAGTACCCTCAAAGCTTCGCTAGGCTTTAGCTCCAACAGCAGAGTCATTGCTTGAGATTTAAACGCTGACAACAAAAAGCTCACTTTGTGCATCTAACCCATATCACCTGATGGGATTTCATTCTAATGAAGTCAAAATGGGTTTATAATTGAACTTATTGAAAGCAATGCCATAATCCTAACGTTTTATGTGAAAAATTAGGTGCGCCATTTTGGTTTCCATACAAATACTGTAATGAATACCACTGGGTTTTATTCAGCTGGACTCATGTAGTCACGTTAACATAACTTAATAAAATATGTTAAAGAAACTTCAGCTTAAAATTCTGAGAGATAAACTAGAAATAATACATTCTTAAAACTTAAGAAAATGATTTGCAGCTGTGATGACCAAAACACATGTTGTCACACATGCGTGTTTGTGGCGTCATGGTCACATGGCACACTCTTCAAAACGTTTTCAGAACATTTCATCACCATCTTGTTTCTGAGCAAAGCTCTCATCTTTCATATTTTAATACTTTTTAGGATTTTTTTTCTTCTGCAAAGAGTTTGACATAACCAGGTTGGTATTTTACTTACTTATTTTACTTATTGCCACAGTTCTGGCTACAATTAATCAAATTTTAGGGGGACCAGCTAGCTGGTTGTGGCTGTGTCCAGTTCGGTAACATCTGCTATTTAGAGTCCGGTGTGGTGGTATCAGCGACACAGGATTTTGCTACCACCGACACCGGACCTCCATGGGTCCGGTCGGATCAGTGATGTCAGTACCGCAGGCAGTATAGCTCCTGTTAGCATCTCAAAGAGCGTCCAGCTCTGCCTGTCTCAGCTCGGTATTTTTTTTAGCTTTTTAAGGTAACAATCACCTGTTCATTTGTCAGTTCTGCTGGTATAATTGACTCAAAGTGTTCTGGAGAAATGTCCAGGGTACAGATGAAGTCCTTTGTTGTTTTCCGTTCCGGCTCTCACACTGTGCTCTTCTTTATTTCATGTGGGAAGTTGTCCAGATTCGCCTCAGTTTTTATTTATTTATTTATTTATTTATTTTAAATTGCAGCTGATAGTGACAGCCTGTGACTATTTAATATTACATCAGTCAAACGCAATATGATAAACAACTACTCAGGTAAATTTAGCCTTCCTGTGTTTACTCTGTAGGTTCCAGTGCAAAATGGACCATTATGCGTCATCACCCCTCTATGGATGAAAAATATAACAAAAGATGTACATTTTTTAAGTAATTGTGAGTTTGTCATATCACAAACAGCATTTTTTTTCTTAGGTAATAGGAAAATTGCAACATATTTAGACCAACATGTTCAACTAATCCTGGATCCTTTTAACTCAACTTCATATAATACTGTAAAATCTATTTTAGAATTTCTCTTAGCTAATCATTTTTAGTTTAATACACTAGCCAAAGAGAAGTAAGTCAGCTTAACTAAAGTTGTAGCAACAGCTTTTATTGACTGTTTTAATTAAAGTTGATACAACCTAACTCAGTCAAAGCAACAGTGAAAGTAGACTGAGTCAAGCTGAGGGAGCAACTTTTTTTTACAGAGTATGCTAATTAAATCACTTGAAGTATGTTTTAGCAGTTTGCTTCACAAAAACA
The DNA here is from genome assembly GCA_903066815.1 of Brachyrhaphis roseni. Classification (NCBI taxonomy): domain Eukaryota; kingdom Metazoa; phylum Chordata; class Actinopteri; order Cyprinodontiformes; family Poeciliidae; genus Brachyrhaphis; species Brachyrhaphis roseni. The sequence continues at coordinate 11,085 of CAEFZY010075603.1, forward strand.
CCTAAAGGTCAGAAGTTTGATGAGACACTATTGCTCAGATATACTAACATTGTATTGGCGAGACTGGTCATGTATTTATTGGATTGATGCCACAATACGCAGCACGTCTGGTACCTACAATCAGATATAGAAACTATCTACTTGAATGATTCATTTCAGCTATATAACAAAATATATTTTGTCATATTTTGCAAAAATAATAGAGGAACATGCTTTCGGGCCATACTGTGTTACAGGAGACAACTTTACATACATAAAGATCTTCACCACTGGCATCACAGGGACCAGCGAGTAATGAGCATAAACTCCTCATAAGAGGTGAGAAATAAATATGTTTGAAGTTCAGTGAACTGAGGGAAGAAGAGAAAACCAGAACTTCTTCACAATAATATGGGAATCGTACAGAAAAGTTCAATGGAGAGTTGAGACTGTTAAAGGTGGTTCTGTGAGATATTAAATCATAGGGTGTTTTTCATGTTATTTTTATGTTATACATTCATCCTGGTTTAATGTACAACATGAACTATTACTGTTGAAATGGTGAAATTTACTTTAGGATGGGGAAAACACCAGATCCTTGTTGTTCTGTCAAGAGAAACTCCGGAAACAAAAGAAAGTGTGCTTTTCTTCCCCACAAGCTTTCTTACTTCAGCTTTGAATCTCAAATTTGCACAGCATGCTGATGAACAACACGGAACATGTTTGTAAAGAAAAGCATCAGAAAACAGCAATATGAGAGGAAGAGTGGAGTATCACAGCAGGTTCAGGTGGCAGTAGAAACAGTCAGATCTCTGTGTCTGTGTGTGTGTGGGGTGGGTGGGGGGGGACATGTATGTAACTCATCTCGCTGCGGCAGGTGTCTTTCTGACAAGCGTGTGATGGGTTGAGCCCTGCATTGAGCCCATCTAAGCCAGTGACTGGGCTCACACTCGATCCCAATAAGCTGCCCTGGGTCTGTTGGGCTGATTTTTAGTCCCCACCTCAACTCTGTACCTTTGACTGCAGCAGTCACTGGAATACCAATGCGAAGTGTCCCTCACTTCTCACCCGCACCCTGCCATCAATGCATATTTGATTATTAGTCCCCTGATATGAATTACACTGGCATTTCTTTATAGCCCTATCTGTAACCTGTATAAGAATACATCTTTTCCTTGCCAGTGAGGTTCTGAAAACCAAAGTTAAATCTCAGTCATTAAGGGTTAGTTGAAATTCATATTCGTGGAACCAGTAATTACGAAAAGATAAAAAGTCAGTTAAATTAACTGCTTTAAAATAAGACACACATCAGAGCAGATTAAAGGCCCAAAGTGATAAAGCTGTGATAAATGTGTACCTCTCTTTTAAGATACAGACATGCACATTTTGCTCAGTTAGCATGGTTACTAAAATATCTAATTTACAAATTCTAACTTATTATTTTACTAAATTACTATTAAAAATATAAACACCAAGTGTGGGCAGCACCTGATTATCAGGAATTAATACCCAAATTGATATCTATAGTGCCATTTCACAACAAATGTGTGCCTTTGGCACTTTACAAAAATGTCATTTCAATCTACCGTATTTTCCGCACTATAAGGCACACCTAAAAGCCTTCAATTTTCTCAAAAGCCAACAGTGCGCCTTATAATCCGGTGCGCCTTATATATGGACCACTTTATTAAAGTGTTTTAATAAATGTAGTAATTTATTTTGGCCACTGGGTGGCTTCCCGTTCATATTTGCTACATCTCGTTCATGGATCTGAGTATTGAGTGGTGCGGCTCTCAAGGCAGACTTCGTTTATTACTTCGTTCTATTGTGTGCGTCCATTGAATGTAAGTAATATTGTTGTTGGTTTAGTTCGGTTTTATAAATGTCTAAGAGCTGCATTTGTACTTTGTCCCGTTGAATATTATGGTCGTT
>CAEFZY010075605.1:0-48425 GCA_903066815.1 Brachyrhaphis roseni
GTTAGATGTCCTGATTCTAAAGAGGTATGGCATGGGTATGTTGGCATTGTTTTTGGCTGAGTTATATGCGGTAATAAAATTTTTTTTATGCAAATCGCCCGGGCTCGGGCGGGTGGAGGTTAACAGGTTTTAAACCTTTTTCTAAAAGGAAGTGTGATTAATCTATTGATTATTCTGACGATTAATCGGATAAAAAACACACTGCACAATGTCTGCAGATTCTTCATTTAAGCCTTTTTACACAATGTGAGAAATTAGGACTGAAACAATTAATTGGATTAATCACGATTAATGGTGAATAGTCATGATTAATGCAATTAATCATGATTAGTCAAATTAACCAGTTATTGAAATAACCATCATATAATTTTGTAATTGATTAATTGCTAACTGGAGTATACAGACTGAAAAAACGCAACTTGCTTAAATAAAAACATACTGATAGCAGTAATTAAGCCAAAACTGTACAAAAAAAATTAGGATACATTTTGCATTTAAGGTAAAAATACCTTTGTGTGTAAATATGTTTTACCCAAAACGCCTCAAGTTGCCTATTGTTGTCAACTGGTAAAAATGCACTAAAAAAATGAAATGCTATTGCATAGTGAGCAACAAAATGTTTTTTTCTTATCTGAAAAAGAAATTGAATAGTTTGTTTGCATATTTTAATATATTTCTAATATTGAATATAAAAACCAAGAGGTTAAATAAAAACCTGTAGAACATTTTTTTATCCGATTAATCATCAGAATAATCGATAAAATAATCAATTACTAAAATAATTGTTAGCTGCAGTTCTGTTAAAAATGCATTCAAGATACAGATAAATAATACAATTTTACTTTCTTTGCATTTTACTTCCTTAAATGCAATAAAATAGCATTCCTTTTGTCTAGGCTTGCTCATTTGCAGCTAAAAAAATACTTCTAACAACAATATATCTAACAATTTCAGCTCTTTCTACTTGAATTATCAATAGAATGAAGAACTACTCTAGTTTCTTAATCAATAGCTGAATAACAAAAGGTGCTTAACAGGAGAATTGTTGAATCAAGGGAAGCTAAATATGTCACTTGAAGAGTTATATATATATAAATTATATATACATATAGACAAAGAAGCTTTTTTAATCTTAAATGCAAAATGTTTATATATTTGTACAGTTGTATGTTTTGATCCATCTTTTTTTTGAGTCTGTATACTCCAGACATCGATTAATACGCTACTAAATTAGTTAACGATTATTTCAATAATCGATTAATCACGATTAATCGTTTCAGCCCAAGTGTGATTGAAGACTTTAAGAGTCAGAGTCCATTAGGATTACCAAAAGACTCGACTATTTGCTCTCACATCTGCCTCAGGTTGCCATTCAGTCGCTCCAGAAGTGCTTAAAGTGACGCTTCTCCACAGACTCATCAATAACGCAGCCGACAAATGTTTGCTGGAAAACTACCTCACAAACGAGAACACAGAGAATTCAAAGTCACGCATGAATCAAGGCGGGCAGCATTCACTGCCACAGCGGAAATCACTGTGGATCAATCAAAACGCAGGTTCCTGTCCGCGGGTCGGCTTCGTTCCATTGGGGAACATTAGTTTATTTTCCATCCAGGAAGGCGTGAGAGGAGAAAAACAGTCCGGTTTATTGGAGAAGAAATTCATTCGACGCACATAAACACACAAAAAGGTACCAAATTGGACCATTTCTTCTGAAAATGATGTGGAGAAACAGAAACTCAAGGTGTGAGTCAAATTTAAGTCAGTCGAATATGAATATGGTTAATTTAATTCATGAAAAATGTATGGAAAATATGTAAAATTGGCTTAATGTCAGGCAAAATGTTTACCAGTGTTCGTTGTGTTAGTTAAGCAACAAATCCACAGATCTGTCACGATGAAAGCTAAAAATCAAAAACACTGACAGTCATTACTTCACTGATGTCTGCAACAGATGGAAGAAGTTAAAATTAAAGTTCCAGGTTCCTAGGCAGAGAGCACAAGCTTTTACTTGCGTCTTAAATGCGACATATATTTAGGTGTTTTGCATTTTAAAGGAAGATTTTCTGTTATATTTAAACAAGATTGTTAGTTTGGCCCATCATGTTTGCTTTCTTTTTAACATCTTGTAAAACTATTGTTCTGTTGAACCACAACAGTTTGTTTCATTTGTGTATTTAAATATTTTTATTTACATTTGGTAGCTGATTTCAGACTGTTTTTGTTAACCAAATTAGTTTACGTTTCTATTTATTTGCCTATTTTGCACTTTCTTTGACGTACTAAATGCATAGTGTTATTTTGTATGTATCCATGTATGAATAGTTTTTAAATCTAGTAACTGCTTGTAAAATAAATAAAATAAAAAATCACATGCCTCCAAACAAAAGAAGAAGCAGAAAATATGGAATATAGTATTCTTTGCCTATTTTCAAATGTAAATACAAGCAACTGTTCAGTAAGACATGGGAGCTTGTTTTAGGTCAATAATTCCTTAATAATGATGAACAAGTCCTTGTTCCATTGGCAGATTATTTTATTTAAAACATGGAGAAAATGTCTTGATCTGAGAGAAATAATCTGCCAATATAATTATTTTTTATTTTAACTTAAGGGATTATTCACTTAAAACATGAAAATTGAAAAGTTTATGTTAGTTTTGTTTAATTTCAAGTGTACTAAGGTATTTGCACTAGAAAACAGACCAAAACACTTAGTAGGATTTTGTGTTTTTGCAGTGTAGTAGAGACCCAACTGGAAGAACAAAAACATTTAAAAAATGTTTTATATTTTGGCTCATGTTTGCACACCCAGGCTTCAACCGGACATCTTCACCCATTTTGTTTCACAGCTTCTGCCTCTGACAACACGGCAATCACCTTTAACAACCAGAAGGTATTTTTACTCTCACCCCAAGTCTTCCTCTTCCTCCCCCCCTCATGAATATTCATGGCCTCCACCCCCTGCTGTGCTTAATGTTAACGCTGTGAAAAACGATGCCGGCTGTGTCACTCACACATAATCCCCCCAGGGCCGTGGACAAAACTAATAAGCAGCCATGACAGACACAAAGATGATCCCATCTCAGCTGAAGGTCAGAACCTACAACAAAGGAGAGCCTCGTTTCTCTCCTGATGATGATGAAGATCAGAGAAGCATATTCATGTCGGCGATAGGAGTCGGTTAGCATGCGATGGCTGCAGCCATGCGATGGCTGCAGCCATGCGATGGCTGCAGCATGCGGCAACTCTTAAAAGCGTTGCATCACAACTGGAAATCTGCCGGAGCGTAGGCGAGCGCGTCTTCACGACAAAATGGTTCCTACACATTTTCATGTCACAATTCCAAACTTTTCCAGTCTCTAAGGCTGAAACGATTAATTGGACTAATCATGATTAATCAACTATTGAAATAAAACAGCAAAAATAAACAAAATGCTGAACATCATAAAAAACATCAAAATAAATCAAACAATCACATCAAATAAGTAATACACAACTTGACAAATAAAATGACCTCTGATTAATCGATTTGGTAATCGATTAATCATTAGTGTATACTGACTCAAAAAAAAGCTACTTCAAAGCAGTGAAGTATATATATACATATATTTAAGAAAAAAAGTTTTAGGCGATTAATCGATTAATCCCCAGAATAATTGATTACTAAAAACAATTAGATGCAAACCTACTAATTTGATGCAAACCTACTAATTTGCAGTGTTTTCTATACTATAACCTCATTTTTATTCCTTAAATAGAGATCAACAGTGACTAGATGAATGCATGGATGATAGGCAAACAGATTAATGAGTCAATAAATTAAATATATATATGGAAATTGACATGCTAGAAAAAAAAAGCATCCTCAGTTTTATATTTTCTCTTTTTCCACATGAATCCAGAACTGAGAAATTCTCAAAGCAGTTTGTGTTTTATTCCTGACTTTTCCTGGCAGCACCTTTGTATTTTGTAACCAAACAAAAGGAGAAACTGCAAACAAAGAAGCCAGCTGAAGCTTCGACCAGAGTGAAAACAAAGCACCAAGCGGCGCTGCAAGACGGGATTATTTTCACAATCAGTGAGCATTTCCTTTTTTGGTTAATCTTGTAATCTATAAAATGTCAAACAAAAGTGAAAAAGGCTCAAGGATTATTTAGTTTACCGTCAGGGAGCAAAGCCTCACATTTAGGAGGCTTCATGGGATCAAATGTAAACAGCTTTGAAAATGACAATTTGCTTCTAATCCAAACAGTTCCAGATGAAATGGAAAACCTGAGCTCAAACTCAATGAGATACAAATCATTCATGAGCAGCAAGCTAAGTACCAAGCCGATTCATTTTGTTCACATTAAACAAGCCGCATAATGAAATTAGTCACGCTTCTACAAAAACGTGGCTCACCAGGAACAACAGCTAAAAAACACAAAAACAATTTGAGAAGTAAGAAAATCTGGAAGGAGAACGGTCATATTTTACCACATCGAGACAAAAATGATGGAAAATAATTTCTGCAACCCATCCTTTTTGCACAAAATTATTCTTAGATAATCAGAGATGTTTTAGCTCGTCTTGCCACTTTAAATTCAAATAAGCTGCTGCTGGCTACGCCCCCAACTCAACAATTACACTCATACGTGAAATTGGCTGCCAACAGATGTGCAATTATACAACTGTACATCTTTGAAAAGCAGAAGTAGAGCCTCCTGCACAACCAACAAGAATGCAGCAAGTGGTTTCTGGAAGGTAAGAAAAAAACACTCATCTTTTCCAGCAGCCATTGTACAGCGCATAAAGTGGTAAAACTAGCTGATCAAACATCCTGGAGCTCAGGATACTCTGGGTTGCTAGGTAACGCTGCAGCGCCTGCAGATTTGTGACGTTACCTTCTGCTGGCTTTTGTAAGGGATAATTTTTCAGACCAAAACACATTAACTTGTTGCCAAAAATGGCGGACTGTTTTTTTAAGTGCTTTGTTGGTTTTAGAAGCAGTTGAGACTGTAATGGAAGTAAAAAGCACCTCTGAAGTACTAATATTACTACATTAATGGAAGATGGTTAATTCAATAATAACACCAGTTTCAAACATATGAGTGCTGTTAATCCTGGTCCTAAAACAGCACCTCAAATAAAACATTCAACTGAAATAAGGGAGCAGAACACATGGAAACAAACTTGGGATCGTTTTGCCAGATATTACTTACTTTAAATTTGAGGTCTTTGTATTGATGAATCACAAACAAATAAAAAGGCTGAAATACCAGTAAGTGGCACCAGAATCAACATCAAAACATCAAAATTGAGAGTAGGAGTTATGACCGATGAGGGGAAACTCTATAAAAAGGGTTTTGTGGTTGAGGTTTCTAACACGAAGACGTGAAGTCTTTTCATTTTCTATTTTTAAAATCATTGAAACTTTCATTGACATAAACAAGTGACTCAAACGCAGCAGAAATTATACTTAATATGTTGGGCAGAATCTTACGCTGCTAATAGAACCAGGTTCTTTAGAAGACATTTTAAGACAAAATTATTCAAATTTATACGGTCATAAAAACTGTGTAGCAACTGTTATTCCAACTTATGCACAGATTTCTGCATGGATTGAAAGTTGTGTCATTTCCTCAACCGCACTGCCTCAGGTTTAGGCGAAGAAGAAGAAGTGAGAGACACTTTCATAAACTAAAACTTCATCTTATCAATGTTACAACTTGTTTTCACATCACAGGATGAAAAAAAACAAGCAGAAGCAGAGCTGACAATGCAGAGAGGCTGTGATCCAAAGAAACAATAGAAAACCCCGCTCTTCTATAAAAATATAATTCAGATGGAGATGCTAAATATGTATCATTCAATGGTGACATCAAGGTGAATTTTTGTAAAGCTTAAGACATTTTCAAAACATTGACACGAAGTCAAAAGTCTCGTTTGACCAAAGATTTCTTTCAATAAAAAACTGATGAAACTTTAACAAAAACTTACAGGTGTGTGTCTGGTGGCTTTTTGGTTAAAACATGTTTGGTTTTCATTCAGTGGGTAGAAAAATCCAGAAATTTTACTCAAGAGTAAAAAGTACAGCGTAGTAAAAATACTCCTAAAAGTACATAAAAAAAATACTCAAGTAATTGAGTAAATGTTACCAGTTACTACCAAACTCTGGTTATTACCAAATATAGACACCTTCCTAAAATATTGATCCAAAAGTAATATTTTTACCTCTCTCTTTCCAAAAGATATTTTTAGGGATAATCCAGCATTAAAACAGCAAACACACTAATATTTATTATATTTTAAAGCAAAATAAATCTAAATAAAATACTAATTCCATTATTGGTTGACTTTATCGCAAAACCAAAACTTTCTCTGATTAAGTCACACAAATTAGCTGCTTAAACTTTCCCACACCCTTATCTACTTTCACTTCAGCTACTGGTTTCCTCCACTTTCAACAACCACAAAGAAAACCAAAAAAAAACAGGACTGTACTTGCTACCAAAGCGCAGTGCAAATTGCAGCTTCGTTGCATTTAATTTTTCCAAGTTGCTGCAGGAGGAAAACCTTTAATCTCCGTCTCTGGAGGAAGGGATTCCACTACTGTCAGTGTTGAATATCAGTGAACAAAAGCAGCTCTAAGAAATGCCCTTTCCCCTCCGCTTTCGATCTGGACGAGCCAAAAACCTGCCACTTACCATCGCATCTCTGCTGCTGAACATTACTCTGCTTCCCCCTCTCCGCAGACATAATGGGTGTTTGTTTGACCATCCGCGGCAGGAGATGAAACAGTTCAAACCAGAAAGGTACATCACTATTAACTACTATTTTAACAACGTGTCTGTTTGGATCACAGCCTGGAAATGTCATCGTCTGCAAATCAGCTTCACATGTAATGAATTCAGAGCTCTTACAGCGCTTCAGAAATACATGCAAACGACACACAGACGCAGATAATAGCAGAGGAAACGCAAACTGGGAGGTGGAAAGGTGTATTTTTATGACAAACCGAGGAGAGGGGGAGGATGGCGGAGAGATAAAGAAGAGAGAAGCCAAAAAAAGTCTTTGCATTTATCAATCTATTTATTGACCTTTTGATGTGATGTGATTTTTTTTCCCCCAACACAAAGTGTTGGAAAATTACGTTACTCCATATTCCACCTGGTGGCGCTAGTCCGCAGAATGGCGACAGCAAACGTTGGGAGAAAACACCAGAGTCAGTTGGTTGTTCAACAATAATTTCGGTTTTTTTTTTTAAATTGTATCTTCTGTTGAGTATTAATTTTTTTAATCACAATGCAAAACTTTGACCTGTTTGAATTCTGCACTGAAAAATTAACCACAAAATGAAAAACTAAAACTATTACTATAAACAATATTTAACTGAGAACTAATAAAAATGAGCAAAAACTCTAAATACTAATTAAAACTAACTGAATTAGTCACACAAAATGTCACAACTAAATAAAACTAAACAATAATGAAAAACCCAAAACTTTTATATCTCTGTTTTTTCAGACTGAATGCAGATGAACATTAACCAAGGAATTCACTTAAATTGTGCAAAAGGCTAGCAAAAACAGGTTATTCAATTAGATTGGTTCGTTTGATACAAAGCAGTGTGAAAGCCAACTGCACTAACTGAAAATGAAACAAATGTTGCAATTTCCAGCTGGTGTGGGTCGATTTTGCCCTGTTTACACCGAGTCAAATGAAAAACTGATTGAAAACCTGTTCCCCTCCTCGCCTGTGGGGGCGCTGCACCAAGAACTACTGAAGAAGACATGAGCGCAACTTCCTTCTTCACAAAATGTAAACAAAAATGGAGTGGTGTCAGATTTTATTAACTGTAGGATTTCCCTTTAGCCTTTGGTAAAAGACCACAAGCCATTTCACTCGCTAGCATTAAGTTCTCACGTTTGTTTTGGTTGCATTTACCCAGAATGCCCTGCATTCTGTATAGTTCACTTCCTGCTTTTGGAGCGGTCTCCTGTCCGCCTACATTCAGATATGAATTTAAACCACACTAGAGTTCACCTAAAGGGAACCGAGACAGAAGTTTTTAAGGGGACCAGATCGATTACACATTCACATCTCCCAAAACGAACAGGATTTTCTAGAAAAATGATCTAGAGTTTGAATTTAAGGATGCATTCACACCATCCCTGTTTAGTCCGCTTTGACCAGAGGTGAAATTCTGTTTAAACCTGATTAAAACCAGACTATTTTTACTGTGTCTTGATGAATAAAACTAAAAAAATAACATACTAGGATACCAACTTTAGACATCCAGCAATAGAGATAAGAAGACCTGTCACAATAACAAATGGTGCTGGACGATACATTGTCCCAGAAGTTATTGTGATAATCGATAATATTGTTGTTTTGAAACCATTTTCAAGTAATGCCATGGTAATAATGGCATAATGATGCAAGAACACAGCCTCAAAAATGAATAAACTTTAAATTCTAATGAACATTTAACACTGGAACTGAAACACATTTTAATTATCACAAACAAACCAACAAAACAACAGAAACAGCAAATAAAATAAAATATGAAGCCTCTGGAAACAAAAATATTCTTCTTCAAAAAAAGGACTAGTTGAAAGCAAAGCATCAGACTAAAGCGAAAGAGAAAAATGACAAATCATGTAAGTGAAAATTACTGAGTTTGTTTTAATTCATCAAGCGATTAATTGATTGATTGCAACAGGCTTACAGATAACACTGCAAAATTTTATCAAATAAAGTTTATTTTCCTGCAAGATCGAGGCAATATTTGCACATCCAGCAAAAAAAAAACAGCCACTAAAAGCAGCTTGGTACGCTTCAACAGGCGAGGAAGCACAAGCTGCCTGTGCAATTCACTTGGAAGTGTATGACAGCGAAGAATAATTGCTGTGTCAAATCCTCCGGGGCTTCGCCGTGTTCCTGCTCTTCTGATGCGCGACAACTGCCAAGGTGACGAGCAAGCCGTCACAAAGCCGAGAGAGGCAGATAAAACCTGCTGTCAAGTGGAAACGGCTGCTTGTGATTTTAAGGTAAGTGACACCACACTTTGTTACACAGGCTTGATGCTTGGAAATGTTACACAATGCATTACTGTGCTCGGTTTATCCAAACAGGCAGCATATGTAATGAGGAAATAATGGCTTTAAATGCAGCTAAGTGCTATCACAGTGACTTTAAATAGAGGCCTGATGAAAAGGCATTAGAGTTTTATTACCCTTATGAAGCTGGCAGCTCCTGTCTGGCACGCTTTAAATTAGATCATCAACAAAACTCTCCATTCATTACAGCTTTTATCAACAGTATGAGGAAGCTGAAACCAGAGCAGCTCAAATGAGAGGACAGAACCTGCACAGAACATCCAGAAAGTATTTGCACCCTTTAAAATCCTTGGTTTCAAGCACAAGTAGGCCTGTCGCAATAAGAATGCTTTGTTGTTACTAGTAATATCCTTTAGGTGATAAAATTAAACAAACTAAAAATAATACGTAAATAGTGGGCTTCTATGTTTAGCAATATAGAAGAGGATCCAGAAAGTGCAATTTAAAGAATAAAGCTTGACGTCTCTCAGAGCAAAAAGCATAGAATTAGACTGAATAGATTTACCTTTTTTGTCACCAATATCAAACTTCTCTATCGCTGAATCACTATCTGCAAATGAAGCTCATTTAAAACCATCCTGCAAAAAATAAAGGATCAAAACTCAACAAAAACCCAAAAGATCCATTAGCAAATTACTAGAAATGTTGGATGGCAGCAGTTATTCAATTAAAGGTTGATTTTTCATTACTAAATGACAAAAAACCAATTGAAACTGATTTTTCTATTTACTCTGGTTATCTTTCTGTCTCAAGACAGCAGAATACTCCAAAACAGCACAATGAAAACGCATGAATCTCTTGAACGCAACTCGAGGAAGGGCGGGAGGTGGGGGGACAGATTGCGTCTCCATTTGTCACAGCAAATGAAACGAATAACCTTTCAGGGTAACCTAACCGCGAGCATGTGGTGCACAGGCCTCTGTGGTCCGCGCTCGCTCATGTGAGCATGTGTAAAATGTGCCGTGTGATATTTTTATGCGTCTGACCCCTGTAGTCATTAATCGATTGGAGGAAACATCACAGAAGACACATCGTTAGATCCAGGAATCATTTTAGAGCGTAGGAAAAGGAACACACGCAGAAATAAAAGGATAATCCCCAAGAAGCTTAATTGTTTCCCAGGCAACTAGCTCCCCCGCCAAGACGACGGCTGTGAAATATCCGATGGTGATTATTTTACTTTCAAATTACTTACTTATGTCCTCCAGCTAAATCCTTCATGTGAGCCTACCTGGGTTTTTTAGGGAGGTGGAAATAATAAAGATTAGAGTCCTGGAGGAAAACAACGTCTCCTCCAGCCGTCAGCAGAATAACAAAACTGGGCCATGAGCTCAAATGAAAAGGTTAGCTCAATGTTTATGGTTAATGATGGCGGGAGCCAGCAGGGGTGATTAATTCAGGCAATAAAGGAGGCCGTCTAGGGTGTAGTCATTTCAAACCGCCTGATGAGTCACATAAAGCCGTTTTCCTTAATCATTTTAAGCAGGTGCCCATGATGGACGAAAAAATAGACCAGCTTCCATTTTCCATCAGAGCGCAGATGCAGAGTGAGATTGTTCTCCGCGAAACAGAGCTACGATCAGTGGCGGCGTGTCAGTCTGTGTTATTTGGGTTAATAAAGGCCAGTTTCTGAGTAACCCTGGCTTTAGAGGGATGCACATCGTGAGCGTCGCTCTTCCTCAGAGGGCTCCGAGCCGCGGCGCTCGCACACAATAACCATTGTCCCTGCACAGAGAGGTGATGGTGGGGGGTGGAATCACACCAGAATCAAAACTGGGTTTTAAAGTCACACTGCTGCTTGTTTTCTTCCACTGATCCAAAACACTCATTGAGTACAAACCAAGCTCTCTTCCCAGAAACCACAGGGTTCCTGAGTGTTTTTCTAACCTTTCCAGACTAAAACTTACAGTTCTTTGGATGTTTTCACATCTGATTTCCCTCTAGATTAAATATGATTGGGGACCAAAGTTGCAATATTGGTTACATTTTCAATTGTGTGGTTCACTTTAACACTGCACTGCGTCAAACAAGCCAAACTGATTGAAAAACCTGTTCCCCTCCTCGCCTGTGGTGGCGCTGCACCAAGAACCACTGAAGGAAACAACAAAAACCTCCAAAGAAGACATGAGCGCAACTTCCTTCTTCACAAATGGGAACATGGAGTAGCGTCAGATTTTAGTTGTTGTGGTCTTTGGTAAAAGAGCCTTTTCTTCCGCTAACGCTAGACTCTCGCGTTTGTTTTGATTGACTTTACCCAGAATGCACTGCGCTATAGTTCCTTCCTGCTTGGCATCTGCATATGAATTCGAACCACGCAAGAGTTCACTTCAACAGAGCTGAAACCGAGGTTTTTGGGCGGACCAGAGTGTTTGTTTTTGGTCCTCATCAGAGTTTGATTATGCGTTCACATCTCCGTAAACGAACTGGACTTTTCAGATAAACGAACTAGAGTTAGATTAAAGGGGACAAAACAGGGCTGGTGTGAAATAACCCTTACGCTACATTCACACAAAAAGTCTTGATGCTCAATTCCGATTTTTTCCTGAAATCCGATATATTTTTGTGTAATAATTCAGAATGCCTGCAATGAGAATTTATGACCCCAAAACAACCCACATACGTAAAAGAAGAAGGTTGATGTCACACAACAGCTTTTTGTATACAAAAGTAATAATGGACGGAGCCGAACTGCAACGGAAACACTTTCTTCCCATCACACGAGTCACATGGTCAACAACTAGATGTTACTACTGGTGGAAACAACAAAGACGACGCAGGAAGGCCTGTTTGGATGGACAATCAGAACCAGGTGTGATTGTGATGTGGTGCACTTCAGTGACCCATACTTCTCTCATAATTTCATAATCATAATTTTCAGCCACTGTTTACATCTGGATTTACCTCGTCTGCCTTCTTCAGGTGCAGACTTATGTTTCATGTCTCACATCAATCACATAAAAGTCAAATAAAGTGACCATTCAGACTGCAGATGATTTTAAAGCAATAAGATATTTGAAGTAGATCCACATATGGAAGTGGCAAAGATCTGATTATTTTGGTGAAGAGATTAAAATCGACTGTTCACACTGTCGTAAAGAAGCTCAATATAGGTCTCTTTTGGACAAAAAAAAGCGGATTTGGGTCACATTTGGCCGTCATTCCTTTTATCTGATATTTAAAGTTTAAATACTAAAACTAAGCTTGCAGTGAATTTTTAGCAGATATTTCTATGGCGCTCAATCTCCAATAAACAAGACGATAAAAAGACCTTGTAGAAAAACAGAGAAGAAATAAAGTCTGGAAATCCAAATAATTTTCCATACGTATCCAGATCTGGAAAACACATTACCGACTTTTCCAGACTGCAACGGAACCCTGTTTTTTTTTTCTGTTTGCTTTGTGCAGCAACAACAATGCAAGAATGGGTTGCAGTCGCTCTTTTTCACCTGAGATTACCCCCTCAAACACACACACACACACACACACACACACCCTCACACACACACGAGCAGCAGCAGAATGGGAGCCCAGACAAAAGGAGGAGCATTATAGCGTAGCCATGAAACGAGCATGTTTCTGCTGCCTGCACCCATTACTACTGCTCTGTGCTCCCACTTCGCTTTCCACAAATAAAAGCAGAAACTCCTTACCTGCAGTTTGGAGGTGGGTCTAGTGTTATTTCTGCCAGCTCTTTCTGGATCCTGGAAAGCAAAGATTTTCCATTTAATGTGAGGTTCAAACACACAGAAAGGCACCTTTTATATTTTTAACCTTGTCTTTTGAAAGCACAGAAAACATGAAAATAGATGTTATGAGTTATGTTTATTCATGATTATAGATGAATTATACATCAATGATCTTAGTGTTGTCTGACTGCAGGGAAAGCAGAGGAATAAAATGTGCTGTTAACACATTCTTACAAGGCCTGACACAAATAATAGGATTAATCCATCATTAAAATAATCATCAACCAATTTAGTAATAAATTAATCATTAGCTGGAG
Organism: Brachyrhaphis roseni; assembly: GCA_903066815.1. Taxonomy (NCBI): domain Eukaryota; kingdom Metazoa; phylum Chordata; class Actinopteri; order Cyprinodontiformes; family Poeciliidae; genus Brachyrhaphis; species Brachyrhaphis roseni. The sequence continues at coordinate 13,107 of CAEFZY010075605.1, forward strand.
TATACAGACTCAAAGAAAGGCCAATTTCTGAAAGAACAACACACTCAGAGCTGTAACTAAGCTAAAAAAACAAAACAAAAGATACATGTATATTTTGCATTTAAGATAAATGAATGTAAATATATTCTACCTGGAACTCAACTGTTAAAGTTTTAGCTTCAGCTGGTTCAAATTCAGAAAAGAAAATCCCTATTAAGCACCTTTTGCAATCCAATTATTGATTAAAAACAACTGATTAGCTCAACACTGCATCGATGTTAGATCAAGCAGAAAAGGGCTGAAAAAGTATTTTTAAAGCTCTAGATGCATCCTTTGTTACAAAAGATGAAACGTACACTAAAAGAGTGTACATTTAGACAATAAATGTTTATTTTCATACTTAAAACTAATAAAAAATAATTGAATTATTTATTTGTTTCCTTCCTTCTAATACTGTATAGAATAGGCTTAGGTAGAGAAACTGCAGAATGTGGGATTTTTCTTATCCAATTAATCAACTAATCTTTAAAATCAATAGATTAATCGATAACTAAAATAATCATTAGCTGCGACCGAGTTTTAGGTTTTAGGTTCAACTAATTTACAAGTCGATTAATCGTTAACTGGAGTATACAGTCAAAAAAGGCAATTTGCTGAAAAACATATTCAGAGCAGTAATTACGTCAAAACTGTACAAAAAAATAAAAAAGCCACTTACATTTTTGTTTATCTGCATATTTTAATATATTTCAAATACTTTATAAAAAATCTTAAGAGTTTAAGTGAAAAACTTATAAAATGTCAGAATTCTTTTACTAAAATAATCGTTAAAGCACAAGAAATGAAAACGCTCACAGCATTAGTCCCTTTTAAAAGAAAAGACTGCATGTCCTCAGCAGACTCTTCGCTCATATGGTTGCATAACTCTCATCTGTCTTGTTTTTTTTTTTGGGAAGGACCGGCGGACTTGGAGGTAAGTGTTGCAGAGCATGAGGCGTATCCATTAAAGAACAAACAGACGGGAATGGGGAATATCACTTTCAGATGACAGCAGTGACACTTCAGAGCTGCAGCGTCTGAAACAACAACGCCTGTGGGGACCGGAGGCTTTTTATGCAACCTCACACCCCCGGGGTACGAGGAGGCAGAGCTTTGGTCTAACAAAACAGCTCCTCTGTAAACGATGATGCCATGATTGTTGGTTTGTTTTTCCTGTTTGGGGCTCCTCGGCTTACCTCTTGGCACTAGTTGAAAGTTTAGCAGCGGTTTTACTTGAGATCTTGGTCTCCTTCTTTTTGGGCTGTGCCTGCTCTCGCTCCTGCTCAGGCGGTACCGTTTCCCTTTGTTCGATATCCGAGCTGCCCCCGCTCGTGCTGGGGCTGTCGTCCGGTCTCTGCACTTCGCTGGACATCGTGGGCCCTAAAAAAAACCAAACAAAAACAAAGTCACAGCCGTGAATGTGAATGGAGGAAATCACCACCATATTTCTGGTTCAAGCAACACAAGCTTCCAATAATTAACTTAATATCGAGGTGAATGAGAGTTTAATGGGACTTTTCATACTTCTATTTGGGTCTCAACTGCTTCAAGTGCTTAAAAAAAAACATCCAGCAGTTTTTTGGCAATAAATAATGTTTCTTGGTGTCTGGAAAAAGGTTTCAAAAATCTTCGGAATGTAACTTCACAAATCACCAGACACTGCCCCGTTACCTAGCAACCCCAGCCGAGCCCAGCCCTGTTACCTAGCAACCCAAGCTGAGCTCCAGCAGGTTTGGTTAACTAATTTTACAGTGTTTTCTGGTTGACTTACCATTCAAAAACCACTTGCTGCATTTAGACCTGTCAAAATAAATGAATTAATTGCATAACAAATTACGAGTTCAATAATTTCTATTTGCACAATTTATCGTTTTTCTCTTTCTACCAAACACTGGATGAGAAAAATGTTCAGTCTGGTGTTTTGGTCTGAAATAGCACAATTTTGTTTACAGAGACTTCATAATTAATTTTATTGAATGTTTCTGTCATTTTGTTCATTTATTTTGGATAATTGAAATGTCTTCCAGTCCGAGTGATAAGTTTTCATTAAATTTTTAAGTTTATTGAGCTTTGAGAATGTGTTCATGCACCAATATGCTATTAGATTACCAGGAAATGATCTCAAACAAAAATATTGTCGTTTATCACAACAACTTAGGGGACGATTTATTGCAAAATTTGTTATTATGACAGGCCTGGATGCATTCCGGTTGTTTGTCCAGGAGGCTCTACTAATGCTTTTCAAATATGTACGGTTGTATAATTGTGAATCAGTTTGCAACCATTTTCACGGGCGAGTGTAAGCATTGAGTTGGGGGCCGTGGCCACCGGCTGCTTATTTGGATTTAAAGTGACAGAGGCCCTAAAACATCTGAAAGGAGCTCAAAATAGGAAAAACTGAGCAGAATAAAAGCTCCTCATTTGACAACTACTTTGTACAAAAAGTGTAATCAACATTGTCCATATAAATATCCTAACCTTTCCAGGGAAGCATAATGGGTCACCTTTAAAGATTTGCAAGAAGTATAAAGACAAACTGTATTTTCAGATGCAAACATTGGGATAAAGAGTAAATATGAGCCACACTGAAGAGCAGCCTTGATATGACTTTAACTGAATGACTTTACTGACCCAGATTTAAGGCAAACAAAGCTGCTGCTGTAACTTGTCTTCTTTACACACATAGTGGATAATAAGACACTTAAGATCAATTTATCTCTTCTCTGAATAAACTCATAAAATGGCTTTTTCAGCAACTACAAATAACATTTAGGAATGATTCCCTTTAGCTGTCCTTTTCTCCTCTTTGGCAGCCCCCTGTTCAACATCATTTGTCCAACACAACCACTATTCGACCTCCACACATGTCCAAATCATCTCAAGGTGTTTTCACACCTGATAGTCTGGTAGACTGGGTTCCACTGGGGACCAAAATTGCAACATTTGTTACATTTCCAGCTTGTGCGGTTGGCTTTCGCACTGTGTCAAACAAACCAAACCTTTTGAAAAACCCGTTAACCTCCTCGCCCGTTGTGGCGCTGCACCTAGAACCACCAAAGGAAATGACACAAAAAACCTCATGAAATGTAAACAGAAATGGAGTGGCGTCTGATTGGAGGATTTCTTTTTGTCTTTGGTAAAAAACCAGGAGTCATTTCTCCTACTAGCACTAAACTCTCGCGTTTGTATTTACCCAGAATGCCCTGTGCTATAGTTCACTTCCTGCTTTTGGACCGGTCTCTGGTCAGCTTGCATTCACATAGGCATTCTAACCGCACCAGAGTTCACTTCAACTGATCTGAGACCGAGGGTTTTAGATGAACCAGAATTCAATGTTTTGGTCCGCATCAGAGTTTTATCAAGCGCTCACATCGCCAAAACAAACCGGACTTTCTAGACAAATGAATTAGAATTTGATTAAAGCGGATGCATCATTAATGACCCCCAATTTGGAAAAACTCATACCTTCAATCACTATAGCAAAAACAGACAGGCTAACATAAATATGTAGTGGTTGTAGTGTAATAAAAGATGAGAGATATATATTAGGTGTCTGATAAGTGAGGTTCTTCTGAATGAGGTTTCAGGTTGCCTTTGCTTTCCCTGGAGAGCAGTTCATGGAAAGGCATCAGCTACGACAACCAATCAGATCAGGGTCAAAACAAGGAGAAAATTCAAGATAAATCTGTGGTATTATTAGCTGGAATCCAGTGAGCAGAAATGTTGATGCTTTTAAGGAATCTAAACCACTTTAAATCCACTCTAGTATCTACAAAAACCTCAGATTAATTATTGTACACCAATTATAGAGTGTGATTTGGAAGCACCACTTCCAAAACTAAGATTTCACACATTTCACGCCACATGTTGAAGATTTTTACCTTATCTGGTTTAGGTTTTACCAGCCTACAGTTTCCACCTTTGACTTAATATAAACAGAAAGTATAGAAATCATCGTTTTTGGTATTTTAATAGAACAATTACCAAATGACAAGGTGTCCTTAAAAGACTATCGGTACAGAATGTTTTCCATTGTTAAAGTTTTAAAGTAGAATCACATCTAGATGACTAAAAAAATCCAATTAAAATCCTAATTATGTGTCTCCACAAATGGATATATCACAAACTCAGCTTGGAAAATCTGTCATTAATGTACGTTTGACCAGTTTAAATAATATTCTAAATCTGGATCTCATGTAAGGTGTAGTCAAAAGGCAAAAATAATACAAATAAGTCAATTATATGTTTTTACTAATCAAGTCGCATTTAAAATTAGGGATGAACCGATGTGAAAATTTGGCCCAATATCGATAGCAATATTGCTGTTATAGTCAATAATCAATATTATATATTTCCACTACTGTTTCAACAGCTTTGGAAAAAAAAAAAAAACAACAGAAACAGAAACAATATTTATAAAAATAAATTTCGGTTCATATTGGCCCAGTTTTATTTATTGGACTGAAAAATGCCCAATATTGGCCGATACCGATGTTAGTGTCAATATATCGTGCATCCCTACCTACAGTGGTATGTGAATACTTCTAAACAACTTAACCCAGGTGTGGCCAGTCTAATTAAAGTGATTTGAAAACTAAGATATATTTTAGGACCAAAAAAATAATAATTTTTCTTTAGAGTTTCAGCAAATAAACTAAGCAATACTGTAGTTTTCAAAGTGGACATTATTGAAGAAGGTCTAACTCTAAACAAAAAGCAATAAATTCCAGCTTTACTCACCACAAACTATTAGTCTAAGATGTGTTGTTATAAGGAAAAAAGCTGTAATATAGAAATTTTTGTGTTTTAACCAAAATTACAAACATTTTACGAGTCAGAAACGGTGATTTAAAGAATCTCCAGGATCATCTAGAAATGAAAGGAGGGGTTAGATTCCCTAAAAGCAAAGAAATGTCCCTTTAACTGGGAGCTAACTCCACCACCGTAACGTTAACGGGGATAAAGCCACACAATGGGGGGTCGAACCGGGGGACTGCAGCCGAGCGGACCCACAAAAGCACCGTAAACATTACAGGGAGCTAGCTAACAGTACGAGGCCGGGGGGAGGCGGCGGAAAGTCGGGCTGAAGATGAGCAGGCCTGCTTTGTTTTATAACTAATTGATAAAAACGACGCATAGAGGGAGGCGTTTGTGTCCGGCGGCGGGAGGACGGTGAGCGGCGGCGGGGCTCCGGGAGAGCCGTGACCCTGCTACGGCACAAAGGGAGACTCTTCCACTGCCTCCCCCGTCCTCTCTCTCTCCTTCCCTCCTCCTCCTTCACTGGAAAACGACACTTTTCTTTCACGGGAGATTTTTTTAGCTACTTTTTTTCCACCAGAAACAGGCGGTTGTCGAGCTTACCTCGCCGGTTGGCCGTCGATGCTGCAATTCGGCGTCGTAATCCCCAAGGTACAGAGAAAAGTATATCCTCACACGGCCGTCTGCTCGCTCCCGTTGTCCTTGCTATTTAACTGGAGGTAGCAGCGGCAGGAAAGCGATTACAGCAAAAGCGAGGCAGTCCCCGGACCGCCTCCACGCGCGCTCCCGATCTGCGCGCGCACGCGCCTCGTATGTGCGCGTGGGCTGCAAATGGTGGGAGAAGCGAGCGGCCCGCGTGAGGTGATTAAGACCTAATACAAATTGAGAAACTATTGGCTTACAACAAGCTCCTACATCTTGAAGGAACATTTTTTGAAAGTTAGTTTTGGATTATGTCAAACGCTAAGATATTTGCACAAGAAAATAAACAAAAATTTTGTGTTTTTGCAGTGCATTTCAGAAAAAAATTATGATTCTAACAAGCAGATTAAAGAAAATGCGACATAAAGTCAAGTAAAGAAGTCAAACAGAAGCTCGCAGAGCCACTGAGTAGCTTTCATGCGGCTCTCTCAGCTATATGATTCAGAGAAGAGGACTGTGAAATGTAAGAACTGCAAAGCTATTAGGTTGATATGTCAGCCTCTTACAGTCACTGTTTCCTAATACCAAGACCGAACATTCATTCATGCTTGAAATTCACGGTGAGTATCTAGCTTGCAGTTGTAGTCAACAGCACACAGTGCATGATGTGCCTGCAGAGAAGCAAAACATCCCTGTAGTCAAATGAATATGACAAGATTAAGCGACGGTTCATTGATGGTCGCAGTGAGGTGCAATTCAGTAAACCTTAAAAACGTTTCATTTTTTTCTTAATGAGGCAAGGAAAGCTGAATTTTCTCACAGAATTACCAGCTTCTCTGCTGTGATGAGAAGGTTGAAATTCCTGCAAGAAAGGTACCATTAAATGGGAAGCATCAGGCAGCCACAGGGCGTCATTCACATAACACTTTCAAAAGCCTGAATTTCACATTCTTACCAGCTGGCTGCTTTTTCTAGGCCAGGCTTACGTGCAGATTTTGTTTCTTCATTAACGTTTGTTATCAACGCTGGCAGCTCTGAAAATAGCTGAAACATTTGTGGGCTGGACCTGGGGCTCCACAAAAAGAAGAATATGTTTTTTCCCACTAACCGAACATCTACTAACGGAGACAGCGCTGTGGGTTGTTTCAGCTGCGAAAAGGTCAATGAATGAATAAAACACTGTGTTCAGGGATTCTCCACAGGTCAGATAAGTCTGTGTTACTGCAGCACCTTTGTAAAATATTTAACACACTCAACCATAAAACTCTTGCAAGGTTTTGACAGCATTGTAGTACTGTAGAGCAGAGCTAATGCTTGAGTCTTAATTGGATCTGTTAAAAGACAGAAAAGACCTTGGTGTGCCTCATTTAACTGAAACATGTCTTCCATGTAAATGATGATTGTCCTGTGGTCATGACAAAAAGCTGTTCTTATAAATATTTCCACATTTAGAAAAACCTTTTTAAACTACTATCCTTGCTTATGACAAATGTCCTGTTCTATTATGCTTCCTTAAACAAGTTAGGATAGGTGTCTGAACTATACAAAACACGTTTATTACATTTTTTGAAGAAAAATTTTTCTTATATTGAGATTTTAGTCTGTCCAGTTCTGCCTATTTTCAACTCCTTTCAGGGCAAGCTTTTTTAAGGACTCTGTCACTTTAAATCCAAATAAGCTGCTGCTGGCCACGCCCCCAGACTCAACATTTACACAAAGGCTATTATAGTTTAACTAAAACTAACAAAAACTGAAAATTAAAAACATTTTTGTGAACTGAAATAGGTAAACAGGATAATTAATGGGGGGAAAAACTATAACTAACTGGAACTATATCGTATAAAATCAACCTAAACATACCGAAATTATCAGTATCATATTAAGTCAGCTACAAAACTCTTGTTTTAAAAAAAAACCCAAAAAACATTTACGTACTTCGGTAAAACTAACTGACCAAATGTCCTGGAACTCAGCTTGGGTTGCTAGGTAACGGGCGGGGCTTCCGTGGGGTTGCTAGGTAACGGGTGGGGCTTCCGTGGGGTTAGTAGGTGAGGGGCAGTGCCTGCTGATTTGTGACGTTACATTCTGGAGGTTTTAAAACTGGTCGTTTTCCAGACACCAAAAATCATGAAGTTATTGTCAAAAACCAGCTGGGCGTTTTTTCTTAAAGCACCTGGGTTGTTTTTTCAGAAGCAGTGGAAACACAAATGGAAGTACAAAAATGTGTAAAATATGAATTTTGTTCAATAAGCCTTCTTCAAAGAATAGCTGGTTCTCAAATCAATTTTTGTTTTTAGCAAATAAACTGTATTTTAAAAATTTATTTTCAGCACCAAAAAACTATTTATTGTTTAAAAGATATATTTGCCTACTGATAATTCACAAATTAGCCCAACAATAGATTGTCTTACATGTGGTGTATTGATCATTTATTACAAGGGATGAAAATAAAACAAACAGCAGGAAGATGGGAAAATTACCGTATATATTGTATTATTCCAGTGCTAACCTGACTTTTCTTTGCTTCTTTAAGTGGAAAATTGATCAACATATTTGTGTATTGTTGATTTTTATTATGTAATTTGACAAAATGCAATGTTTATTGCTTGTTTTATAGTTGGGTACTATATTGTGTTTTATGGTGTGAGCGTTTTGAACACTAATGAAATGAAATAAGAAATGAAATGAAAGCGCTATAAATACAAACATGACTTGACTTTTCCCGTATTGTTGAAGCTCTTTGCTCTGTTGTTTTTGTCTTAAATTACTTAAAATACAAATGAAGCTGGCAGTTTTGAATATGGCGGTCCGTGTTTTCATTGGTCGTTGACGTCAGCGCAGATAAATGTTTTTTTATGCGGTAAACAGGCAGATCTGGTGTAAACCAATCCCTGCTGCTGGTTTGGCTCTGCAACCATTTAAACAATAAAAACCTTTGTTTAAATAATTGGACAAAACACAGAAAAACTGCAAAAAATAAATGTTACGCCTTAATTATTATAATGATTCGTATCCCTTAAATGATACGATCCTAATCTGAAAAGCTTCTTATTCCGGCTCAATTCACATATTTTCCCATAAAGGTTTACTATTGCATACCTCACATTAGTAACAATAAAATTAAAGCTTATGGGTGCTGCCACATTGTCAAAACCGCAGGAGAAACCCGTTTGATTCACTGGGTTAGTAAAAAAAACGAAACCCTCACGCTGGCAGCTAAAGCATCGTAAAGATTCATTCAGCTTTCAGAGCCAAACACATCCCAGAGGGCGAGAAAAGGACAGATAACAGGAAGAAAAATCTAAAAAACGCTTCTTTAAATTAATGACACAGACAGAAAAAAATATATTTTTCAGTGTGTTTCTCTAACAACTCTGGTTCTTTATGGCTTCAAGACTGTGCATGTTGTCATTTATATATATATCTACATATATATAAATCCAGCAGCCTTTTTCTCAAATGTTTAGATGTAACAGTTGTTTTAATTTGTTTCTGTTGGTTTGATTAATGTGTAACTGAAGCCGAGTCAAACATGGAGAGTCTGTAAGTCTCTTACATTTATTAATTATGCCAACGCCAAACACCTGAAGTATAGTAAGGGAAACCATACCAATGTCTCATTGTGTGGCGCTTTAGATTACAGGAATCAAAAGAGAAACCAAATAATTGGTTAAAATGTAAAGTATGTGGAGTGTAAAGAATGCTACAGCTTTGCTGTGGTTTATGAATAAATATTACGTTGTTCTGAAAGAATTGTTAACATTTTGAACCATAAAAAATGGATCATTAACCAATATTGATGATTTTAAAGATGATAAAACATAATGTTTGTTACTGGTTTTCACAAATGTTGAAGCTCTTTGAACAACCATGTTGCAGAAATGTGCTCTACAAATAAACTTTATTGATTGATTGATTTACATATTAGTGTCAAACCTTTTATTTTTCCATTCGTCTCTGAAACTAAATGTAAACACCCAAACTCGGCCTTATTTAATTCATCAAACAATAGATGTCAATAGAAATTTGCTTCTATCTGACAAAAAGTGTGTATATCTTGTAGAGAGTTCCTTAAATAACATCAGAGATGCTTTTTATAGACATCTACAAGAGTCTGAAATCAATTTGAAGAAAGTTTGCCAGTTTTTTTAATCTTAATTAGACCAAAATTTTGATTTTGATCCAACTAAGACATTTCTCAATTTTGAGCCAGTCGTTGAATTGTGTTGTTGTCATTATTTAGCATCAATTTTCTGCTTTTCCTTTAATTTATTTCACTGCATTGTGTGTTTTTAAATGATAAAAAATTCAATTGCAAGCCTGAGTGAAATGTTAAATATTTAATCCTTTGTGAAACTAGAAGTGTTTTTCTTTTCACTGCTTGTTAAAAATGTTGGCACCAATATTACATCTATTCATTTAATCAAACCGGCTCTGAAAAAACGCAGAACCTTTTCTAATCTCTCAGCTGGAGGACGACACAGTGAATGTACAACATGAGAACTGCAGCCTTTCTTGTCTGGATTAATAACAGCGTACTCAGAGAAAATGACTTATTGAGAGCTCTGCTCTTATCTCTGGGCTCTTCAAGAGTCGATTCACTGAGATGAGTGTGAACGCCTGAGGGCGAGCTCACACCAAAACCACCAGGCATAAATCGCACCATAACTGCCTCCAAACCAGGAGCTTCGTCCTCCTCAGTGAAGAATCAGTTCATTGGTTCGAAATGTTTTTTATTTAAAGAGTTTCCTCAAGAGAAAAAGGAATAAATCATGATCATTCAATATTCTGCACAGGTGAACATCTTTGTGGGATTTATTGTTTAGAAAAAAATCAATAAAACACAATAAAGGCACTGGCTGCGTTCAAGTTTTCTTTGCAAAGAGGTTTGGTGAGTACAGGGTTTTTTTCTCTGAGATTTACAACCTCTGTGTTTGCCTTGTGGTCTAAGGTGTGTGGCGGCATAACAGGTTGGATTACTTTATTGAAAAGAGCCCAGATGAAAGGTAAACAAAATGAAATCCCTGCAGGAAAACATTGTTTGAATGAGTCAAAGTCACTTGTTGCAACTGCACTTTGTCGCTATGGCGATTTCTTTGTTTTCCTCCCAAGAAGATAAACTGTTGATTTTCTTCTGAGTGATCGTAATCAATAATTCTCCAGACTGTCTGAAGGTCTTTCAGAAATGTTCGTTTGCAGCCTTTTCTCTTATTTTTACTCCAGGAATGTATTTTTATTTTTTTTTATCAAAGCTATTTCAATTCAATTCAGTTGAGTTTATAAATGTAAAACAAGCAACAAGAGGCAGAACTGAGCAGACTAACGTCTCATTATCAAATTATTTTGTGGAAAAAATAATGTAATGAACATGTTTTGAATATAAACCTTTAAATACTAGATGACTGCAAAACTGGTGCAGCTGGAGGCAAACAGAAGCATTAAAACTAATCTGCAACTTATATACACAAAAAAAGTTATTTACAAAATACAAAATAAACTGATATAATGAGACATAAGATCAGTTTAAAAAATAATCAAAACACAGATGAAAATGAAATCACTGATGGCAAGCAGCCAACAGCAGCACATTCGTCACGCATTTGTTGCTGAAATAAGATTAAAACCGTTGAATGACTATTAAACAGCCCCGTTTAATAGTCCAAGAGGGATATTGGGCTTTTATTTTATAAATTCTGCCCTGACTGCTAAGAACAAATTGGAGCAAATATGATTAAATATTAGCCATTTTTTCTATTCTGGGATTTTGCATAACATCATATTGGAGGCAATGCTTTATGTACGAGGAGGCAGCAGGTGAAAGTATCATTCAGGTCAATTTGGTCCAGATCAGTCCCACAGCGCCATTAGCTTGGTACCGTTCTAATCATGTTCCTTTTGCCATAGGAAATTAATCTGCTCTTCCATTTCCTTTCATTGCATCTCCTCTAACTTATCTCTCACTTTGTGCTCATTACGAAAGCAGGGACAGACCTGACAGAGTGCAGGAGGTACAAAGTAGATTTTTATCACATGATAATGGCTCCTGCAAATACGCTGTAAGTCAGTATTTTCTTTAAGGGGATCTATGATGCCAAGTTCACACTTTGCAAGGTTTTATTCTTCCATCTGGGTCTGAACTGCTTCTAAAAACGACACAAGCACTTAAAATAACATCCAGCTTTTTATTTTTTTGTGGTAATTTAAAGTATTTTGGTGTCTGGAAAATGAGCCATTTCAAAAATCTCCTGAAAGTAATGTAGCAAATGAGAAGACACGGCCCCGTTACCTAGCAACCCCAGCAAAGCCCAGCCCGTTACCTAGCAACCCCAGTACAGCTTCAGCACATTTAGTCAGCTGGTTTTACTGCTGTATGCGCTGTACTGGACAAGACAAGTGTTTTCTTTTAGACTTACCATCAAGAAATCACTTGTTACATTCTTGTTGGTTGTGCAGGAGGCGCTACTTCTGCTTTTCTAAGATGTACGGCTGTATAAACGCGAATCGGTTTGGAGTAATTTTCACGTGGGATTGTGTAAACGTTAAACAGCTCAGCAGTAGCTTATTTGGATTTAAGCAACAAGAGGCAGGACTGACCAGACTAAGGTCTCATTATCAAATGATTTTGTGGAAAAAAATAATGTAACGAACATGTTTTGAATAGGCCACTGACCCGTCCTAACAAGGTCAAGGAAGCATAGCAGGTCACCTTTAACAGAGTTTGGTAGTGACTTGTTACATTTACTGAATTACATTTACACGAACTACTGAAAAAATTTACTAATTAAATTAAAAAAAAACTTGTTTTCCTCGGATTCTGAATTTCTTACTCACTGAGGCGAAATGAAACTCTGACATGAGTTGAAAACATTAAAATCTAGCATTTCAAACTCAAACTCAGCTCATTATTGGATCCGGATCAAGAAGATTTGCAGAAAATTTAATATAAACACATGAAATTCAGTCAGTAACAAAATTTACCAGCATATTGCAAAAAGAAGAAGCTGCAGCACGAAGTTCGGCTGCGGCGGCTGTCTTCTGCAGCGCTCATCCAAGTTGTTGTGGCAGCAAATAAAATCAGGCCACTCGTTTTAATGAACATCTCTTGGATTACCCTCCACAGTCATTAGATCAGCATAACAAAGGGACTCTGGCTGGCGAGAGGAGCAGGAGGTGCAGCGCGGTTCGGGTTCTTGGTCTGACAGACAGCGACCTATTAGGCTCACACGTGAATGGGGGAAGCTTGGGTGAATTCATTTCCCCAGTTTGTCCCTGACAGGTCTCAGGGCCACGTCTGCTCAGCGCTAAGGAGGCTTTTGTGATGGAAATGCTGTGGATAAAGTTTAACCCTGCAACAATCCGAAGCTTGGTGCCCCGTGTTGGCGAGTTCCTCAGGGTCACTGCGGCTCTGATCCAGAAAGACGCAAGTTCAGAGGCAAATAGCTGATCCTGGAACAGTTGGATGCGTCTCTAATGTTACACTTCTATAGAAATAATCACCCAAAAATCAAACTCCAGTAAGAGGATCACTACTGCAACATAAAAAAATAAGAATAAAAAGAAGCTGTCCAAGAAATTACTCAAGTAAGAGTAAAAAAGTATTTGGTAAAAGTTCACTCAAGTACTGAGAAACGATCAATTATTTAATATTTAAACATTACATCATCAGACGGACCAAAATATAACGTTATGGGTAAATTTAGGCATTTTAAGGACAAAAATGACAATAACTTATATAAATAACAAAAAAACAACAAAAACAGGCAAAAGAAAAATGTGAATTTTGTGTAATTAAAACCAAACATTTTTTATTTACATGAACCAAAAGGACATTTTTGAGTTCAAATTGTGTTAGAAATCAAAATGAAAATGGATATTTGCCATCCTGTGGTAAATCTAACTTGTTTTATAGGGAAAGCAGAATTTTCTATGAACAGATAGATAATCTATCCTGAAAAATTGACGTTAAACTATTGCAGTAAAAGTTTTCTGTTAAATTTTAATCATTCTTCTGCAGCAGTAACTGTGGACGGTGTTGCAAATCCTTCCAGACCAACGATTCTCTGTTCCGTGATCAATAATAGAAAGAATTTGATTTGTTCTGTGAAACATTCAGCAGTTTCCTTCAGAAGAGAAACACAAGAGAGAACAGCTGCTCGAAAACAAAAATCTAAAAATGGACAAAGAGGAATAAAAAAAAAGAAACGGTTTGTTTAGTGCTCCCAGGAATTTTACACGTTATTTTGCAAGATCACATAATCTGCACTAAAACCTGAGGCAACATCTGTCGATGGTACAATGAACCTGTTATTGAGGCTTATTTACGATTATCCACGGAGATTATAGATACATAGACAGACACACTGTGTGCACAATTATTAAGCAAGTCTTGTTTTTAATTTAAAATGCTAACAAACCTCAAACATGAGTGTTTAAGAAGGGAAAAGTGGATTTCTTTAGAGAACATCTACATGAGCACAATTACTGGGCAAAATTATTACACAACTAAATGAAAAACACATTTTTGACATTTTTATTTTCATTTGTTTCAGTGAAAATGACAAATAACTCAAAATATTCCAGAAAACATTTTTGACATAAAGTAGAGAAGCTGCCTTCTTCTCATCTTTCCGTTCATCGATTCTGTTCAGTTTCTTGGTTAAGTTTCATATTTCTGTATTTACTGACTTAAATACTGACAGCAAAACACTAAATATCACATTTTTCTGCATTATGTTCTAATTTGTTCACAGTTTGGTTCTAAAGATACAGGAGTTTATTTTAAGTACATTTTCCTTAATACTGATTTTAAAAAGTAGTAGTTCCACTATTTCACTTATGACATTTTCCCCATGTTATAAATGAAATAACCACTGAAACTATTACTGTTTTATTAGTAATGAGAAATTATTTACTTAAAATAAGCTCGCATATCTTGCTGAAAAGTTACTTATAAATTAGAGCACTTCAAATAAGACAAAACTAACTTTTAGCTGAAAAAATACAAAATCTTCATAAATTTTAAGGAATTCTTTACTTAGAATGAGCTCTTATGAATTGCTGTAAGTTAGTTTTATGTTTTTTCAAGATATTTGTACTGGAAATTAAACCAAAAAAAAGTTTTTTGCAGCTTTTGATGTACATTTGTTTGTGATTTTGATGACGGCTTTTGGCAAAATGTGAAGTTGATCACTTGTTTGGTAAGTGGTTATGTTTTTATGAAGTAAAGCGCTTTGAACTGCCTTGTTGCTAAAATGTGGTTTACAAATAAACTTGGCTTGTAAACTTGTAGAAGTCAAGTTTATTTGACTTGCATGTCCAAAAAGATTTGCAATTTAGAGGGAGAGAGAAAGGGAACAAATGACTAAATGTTGCGGAATGAAAATTTAAATTCTGACCAGAGAAAAACTGTAAGTACCTTGGTCTTGGCTTGAACACCAGGGGGAGCTGTTGGACCTTCTTTCCCTGGGTTCCTGAACGCCTCATGGCGCTGCTGTCATCTTGATGTCACAGCAGTGAAGAGAAGAAGGTGCCAGAGATGGTGTGTGTGTGTGTGTGTGTGTGGGGTGTGTGTGTGTGTGGATTCCTGAGGGTCCTGTTTTCCGTCTCTCAAACAGAGAGATGGCAGCAGCTGCTTTAGACAAGACCGCCGCTTGTGATGAGACAAAACTCAGCACATCAGGATCCATCAGCGCCATACAGGCTGAGCAGCGGGTCATGGGAAGGACATTTTTTCTTAAAAACACTTCCCTTTTAGTCCGTTAAGCATGGAAAACTGAACCTTTGGCCCAGAAACGTTTGATGCTCAGTGATCCCTCAAGGCTTTAAATTGTTTTACCAGGTGTAATCGTCCGCCTGAAATGTCACAGAAAGGCATTTGCTCCCTATGGGCTTTTTACGGCATTTCTTTTATAGGATTGACTCCTTAAAATCGACACTAGGTTGGCATGGAAGTGGTTTTACTTTGCAGGTAATGGTGGGGAAAAAAGAGCAAATATCTACACATATACAAATATATAAAAACAGATGAAATGAGGAGGAAATTGCTGAGTTTCCACTACAAATGGAGCAAAACTTTGATAAAACATAATTTTGTAATTGCAGTGTTTCCATTAAATGAGAAACTCAATTAAAATCACGCATGAATAAGTTTGTTCACATGATATGTCGTTAAAAACACAAGCCACGCCATCATCCTCCTACCACTTCCTGTCTTCTTCTTTGTCGTTTCCGCCAGTAGTAACATCTTCTTGTTACTACTGTGATGCTAAAAAGTGTTTCCATTGCAGTTTTGAGAAATAAACCAATTCTGATATAGCCAAAAAAAACCCCACCTCCACCAAGTGCTAGAACTTTTTATCGTATTTTCAAAATTGCCATGTTTCCATTCCAAATAAATGCGCTTGCATTTATTTTCGTAATTCCAATTTGCACAGTTTTAAAGTGAGTGAAATGCACTTAATAACTTTGTTTCCATTACAAATTTGAGCAAAACTATGAGATTCCACAGATGTCGTAAAAACACAATTTCACAATTGTGGTGTTTCCAATAAATAAGAAATGCAGTTAAAATCAGGTGAATGAGTTTGTTCATACGGTAAGTCGTCAAAGTCTTTCTACCACTTCCTGTCGTCTTCTTTGTCTTTTCCAGCAATAGTAACATCTGTTTCTTGATCATCTTGATTATTGTGTGATGTTAAAAAAGTGTTTCTGTTGCCGTTTTGTAAATATATATAAAAAATATATGAAATGGCCCAAAAAAGACCACTTCATCCTAAAACTTCTTAACCTACTCGAAATTAGCATATTTCCATTTAGCAAATTTTATTTTGTAATTCCAATTTGAGGAATTTTAAAGTCCACATATTGCATTATTTTTTTTTGCATTAAATTAGAAATGTGTGAATAAGTTTGTTCACACAACAAGTCATTAAAAACATGTTGCGTCATCATCTTCCCATCACTTCCTGTTGTCTTCTTCATTGTTTCCACCTGCAGTAACATTCAGTTCTTGGCCTGTGTGATGTGTGACAAGGTGTTTTTGTTGCAACTTTGCAAAATACACCAACTTTGCCTCATCCTGGTGCAAAAACCTTTAATCAAAGAAATCAAGTTATTTTCCAAATTGGTTTGTTTCCATTGAACAAATTTATTTTTGTGATTCCAATTTGTGCAACTTTACGATGAATGAAAACAGCTAATTAAAGAAGTTTAGTCTGCGTTTACGAGAAGCCGCTCTGCCTGTTAGACATTTTCTTCCTGATGCTGAAACATCTGGGTCCATAAAGGACAGACTTGATGACGGGTCCCTTCAGAACCAAACATTTAAATCATGAAAGCTGGAGAACTCCTGTGTCTTTCCACTCACACCAGAACCGAACCCATCCATGCCTGCAGGGGAGGTCCTTCTCTTGGCTGCTCTTGATTTTTCTGGGATCATTTTTCACAGAGGGCTGGACAAACTCCAACTCCCTCTGAGTCACGACTGAAGATTCAAACCGGAGGAACCGCTTCCAAACTTTCCTCTGGAGATGTGTGTTTTCTTAAATTATCATTATTATTTTCACCACTTTTCCCTGCAGCTCAATTAGCAGAGTAAATGATGCTCTTTCTTCTTCCTCACCTTTAAGCATCTACGGCTTTATAGTCCACATAAGTCATATTTTGTTAGAAACAGATCCGGGTGCTTAACATGGACGGGCCGGCGGTATCCAAGTGCTTCTCCTGAGAGCGGGAATCCGACCACAGTGACATTCAATACAGAAAAAAACATCTGTAATGTTGAACTGCAGCAATTTAGGCCTGATCCCATTTCCTATGGCCCCCTACCCTGAGATTTTGATGGATCCCTTCAAGGCCAAGAGGGTTAATGGCTGAAAGATCTGTCTATGAAATGTGACGATGCTTCAAGAAGGCGATAAATCACCAGTTGTCATGAGTTACTTACATGTTAAAGGCTTTTCCCCGAGTCGCCGTCTTCAGTTGCTCTGAAGGTGACGTATTATGCTTCCTCGAGAATTAACATTTTGCAATTTTTTTTACTTCTCAAAGCAGCCGAAGCGCTTAAATAAAAACACCCGGTTGTTTTTTGGCAGTAAGTTGATGTTTTTTAATGTCTGGAAAATGAGCCGTTTCAAAAACCTTCCAATTGTTACATCATCACATTCTGCAGGCGCTGCACCGTTACCTAGCAACCAAAGCCACGCCCAGTTAGCAAGCCACCGAAGCCAAGCTGTGCAATGGCTGCTGGATCAGACAAGTGTTTTATTGTCGACTTACCATCCAGAAACCGCTTGCTGCATTCCTGTTTGTTGGGCGGGAGGCTCCGTTTCTGCTTTTCAAAGACGTACAATTACATAATTGAAGAGGGAGAAGTTTTATTTAGGTAGCAGTTTTTCAGCAACAAGGCAGTTCAAAGTGCTTTACATGAATTAGAAGAGACACAAAAACAGCAACAGAAGCACAATAATAGAAAAACTACATTTTAAAATGTTCCAGTTGATCTGGGTTGATAAGTCGGTAGTATTTTCTAAATTTGTTGTAGATGAGTAAAGTATAAAGCTAAATGATTCTTGTTCTGGGTTGATAAGTACTCCACAATTTATAAACTAACAGGAGTTTCTCTGCTTCGATGTTAAAAGTACAATTGCACATTTAACTTTATATTGTACAAATCTAGAAGTCAACCCAGAACAACTGGAACCAACATTTAGTTTTATCAGAAGAAGAATCCAGAGAAACTCCTACTAGTTTATAAATTATGGACTTTTTATTCTTATTAAACATGAGGAACCAATATGTAGTTTTATTCTTTTATCTTTTGGTTTGTATTTCCTTCTGATTCATGTAAAACACTTTGAACTGTCTTGTTGCTCAAAATGTGCTGTATAAATAAAATTACCCAAATCTTACAAATGTGAATGTTTTTTTCCAATATACCACAACATTTTTGTTTCTTCAGGGTGAAGTCATATTATTTTTATTTTATTATCATATTTTCTGTCAACTTTTAACAGTTTGCTGTGGGAAATGCTGAATTTCTCTTTATTATGGCCATATTTTGATTCAATAAACTCTGAGCAGATCATAGAAAATTACTTTAAATCGTCCGTTATTAAAGTGGGCACAGCGCGTTCCCACTGTACATACTGAATGTCCTGTGGCAAACAAACACAATTAACAGCACTCAGTTAGGTACACACTGTACTGAGCTGATTACTTCCACATTAATAAAATTATCTGATTTGCTATGAAAATGTTGAAAAAAATCTCCATAGCAACCCTTGACGATTAAGTTTTTGTTACCTGAAAAATGTATCCAACGTACGGACAGCTACTGGAAACCAGTAGGATGTGGAGGCCATCTTTAGCCTTGGATGTTTCAGAATTTTGCTTGTTTATTCAAAAAGAAATTAAAAAAACTTGAATGTGCTTGCAGATTTTCTGCATTTAAGTTACTGCGTGTTGCTTTTATTCAAAGCTACCATCTGATTTGGCCATTATGCTGCTCTTAACAGATTTTAAAACTGTTCTTTACAGCTTTCAGCCGTCATTTTTACAGCCTCGTTAAAGATCGAACTCATGCCACCTGTTTTCCACCGATTCAGCCCGGCAGCAGGTCAGATCTGACACGTCGCCTCTGTCTGGAAACATCTCTGGATTTGGGACGGCCATGAAGAAAGACCTCTAAATGCAGCAAAAATACATTCACTATTGTAGGTTTTTATGCAGGGCAGCCACATTCTTGTTAAAACTCCTTTTAAATGTGACCTACTATACTTCCTAAACAGGTTAGGATAGATCTGTGCGTTACACAAAACATTTTCATTACCGTTTTTCATAAAAATGCAATGAAAAAATTTCGTCTTTTTAGTTTTAGTCTGATCAGTTCTATTTTTAATGTTATTTAAAATAAATAAACTGCTGCTGGATACCCCAACTCAACTTTTCCACTCACATGTGAAAATGGCTGCAAACATACTACCGTACATCTTTGAAAAGCAGAAGTGGAGCCCCCTGCACAACCAATGAAAATGCAGCAAGTAGTTTCTGGATGTTAAGTCAACAATAAAATGCTGTCTTTTTTCCAGCAGCCATTGTACAGCGCATACATACCCCTGTCACAATAACAAATTTTGCTAGATGTTAAATTGTCCCAGAAGTTATTGCAATTAATGATGATACTGTTGTTTTGAGACCATTTTCAAGTAGCATAATGGTAATGGCTTAATAATGTGAGAACCCATTCTCAAAGATCTACAAACCTTAAATTATAATGAGCATTTAACGTTGGAACTGGAAGGTATCTTAAATTTCCAAAATAAATAAACAAACAACAAAAACAAGAAATAAAATGAATTCTGAAGTCTTTGTAAAAAAAAAAAAAAAAAAAAAGTCCTTCAGAAAAAAGGCTGGTTGAGACCAAAGCACCAAAATGAATTAATTAATTTATCATGTAATTAATTGGTTATTGCTTATCGCAAGTTGCCTTTAGTTGATCAGATATGCTGGTGCTCAGGTTGTGTTGCTAGGTAGCGAGGGGAACACCGCTGGGGGTTGCTAGGTAACGGACAGTGCTGTTACATTCTGAAGGTTTTTGAAACAGTTCATTTTCAAACACCAAAAAAGAATTAACTTATTGCCAAAAAAACATCTGGTAATTTTTTTTTTCTTTGCATTTGGGCTGTTTGTAAAAGCAGCTAAAACCCAAACAGAAGCATGAAAAAAAGCACAAAATGTGAATTTTACTAAACAGACCGCCTTGTAAACTATTGCTAAACATAGAAGCCCACTATTTACATGTTTTTTTAGTCTTGTAGTTTGTTTAATTTCATCACTTGAAAGGATATTAGTAAGTTTTAAAGCTCATGGATCACTCTTTTTGTGTTTTTCCAACTAAGTTCAGGTTTTACCTCACTCCCCCCCCCGCGACCTCCGCCCTTCGCCCCCCACAGCTTGAGGGACTCGGTGCCAGACTTGGCTGCAGTCCTGCTCCAATCACTCAGTGGCCATTCAAACACAATCAACAGCGTTGTGCTGCCGAGCCGTACACAACGCCTCTCCAATTACAGACACAATCACACCTGATTGCTCATCATGTGTGGATTGGTCAGTTTCCAGAAGTTACTTACTGCTTCCTGAATGAGCTGGCCTCTGATTTCTGCTCAACGTTTCTGAACCTGTGCTGGAAATATCGTCTAATTTAATCACCCGCTATATAAAAAGACCTGAGTGGTCAGTAGGGTTTGACTTTTCTGTCTAGTCTTCCTATTTTAAAGCCTCTAATAAGTACATAAAGTATTCAAAGTCGTGTGTCTGATGAAGCCAGAAGGATAAACCAGAAAACATCTCACCATATCATTGTAGGATCTGATTTTTACAGTTCTTAGTTGTACCTGTTCACCCAAAGTAGCATAGACTGCAGCTGCAACTCTGTGAAATCCCTAAAAACACATACATTTGACCAGTAGCTGCTAAAAATATTAGAAATGAGCATTTCCATTGTGGCTAAAATCACAATAATCATGACAATGTTAGCCTGCTAACATCTGTGTTGATAAAAACTTAAAACATTAGGCTACATCTGAAACACTAGTAATAAACACCAACTGTCTATACTGCAAAGTTATTTAAAAAGTGAAAACATTTTGAAAGGCAGTGTTAGCATTTACAGTGTTAGCGTGCTTGGTTAGAAGCATAATAAAATATAAATTATTTTGGTGCTTTATATGAAAGGATATCAAACTATTGAATAAAATTATTCTGTGAAGTAAATGTTCAGGTTTGTACATTTTGAGTTCATGCAGCCTTTAGCAACAATAGTTAGATGGACATTAATACACATTTTCCATGTGATCTTTGTTTTTTTCTTGGCTCAGGCTGATTTAAATACCACTTTAATCTTCTAAATGAATACACTTTCAATGCAAATTACAATAATTAGTTGTGGAGATTAGCATTGGTGCTTAATTATACTATAAAATAGTGATAAAAAGAGGGAAAGAAATAAAACCTCCCACCTGGTGGCCCGACCAATTATTAAAAAAAACAACAAAAAAACCTCACAAAACAGAAAATAAAGTATAATAATCTGTGTTTGCGATGTAGATGTTCTCCATGGGTGTAAAACTTCCAACACATGACTGATTTAATAAAAGGTAGCACTTTCTTAATAAATATCTACAGATAGATGGTATTTGTAGTGGCAGATCTCAAGCTTAATTCTCATTTTTCTGTCTTTTTATGTTGATTTAATACACCTAATTTAAAAGAAAAATAATTTAAGTTTTGCTATAAAACAGTCAATGGGATGCCGTTTCCTTTTATTACATTATTACATCACAGCACTTTACATACTAACAGATGGTTTTATACCATTGAGAAAAAGCATAAAAATGATTCCAGTGTTTCTTTTTATTCAGTCACATCTGCATAAAC
This sequence comes from Brachyrhaphis roseni, assembly GCA_903066815.1. Lineage (NCBI taxonomy): Eukaryota > Metazoa > Chordata > Actinopteri > Cyprinodontiformes > Poeciliidae > Brachyrhaphis > Brachyrhaphis roseni. Next base: position 34,959 of record CAEFZY010075605.1, read on the forward strand.
ATCTCTTCAAATCATCCACAAACGAAGATCTTCTCTCCTGTCGTTCTCCCTGGTAAAATATTCATGAACTGTGTTGCTTGTGTTTCTTTTTAATAAAGCAAACACTGCGTGGTCTCATTGTTTGCATCGTCCTCACAGCCTAATAGCATAATCTAAATAAGCAGCAGAAGGCATTCAGGGACGGTTTGCAGTGTCGGTTATTTTTTTCTGCTTGGCATGAAGAGATTAATGGTTTGTTTGCATTCCACTCGTTGCGCGGTCCCAAGCGGCACTCTGCTGCAAACATGCAGAACATGTAATGAAAGACGAATCTGACGAGGAGGGAAGGCTTCCCCAGAGAAACGAAGCCATTTAATTAAAAAAGGACGGCAAAGTTTAGGCTGTAAGACTAAGGTTTATGATTCTTTCATTGTGTGCTCAGTTTCTGACATGAAAAACGTAGATGGTTAAATATTTTTGTTCAGAAAAGAGGAGTTACTCCAGAGAGACGTCATGTTCTCCTACCTCCCAGTTGACTGTGACATATTTCAGATTAATCACTGCAAAAACAAAGTCTTACCACGTATTCTTGGTGTTGGTTTTAGTACAAATGTCTTGGTTTTGTCTTATTTCTATTAACTTACAAGTAACTTTTCAGCAAACTTCAGCAAGATATAGAAGTTTATTTTAAGTCAGTAATTCCTTAATATTAATGGAAAAGTACTGGTTTCACTGGCAGATTAAATATCTTTTTACTAGTGAAAAAAATCTGTTAATTATGGATCAAGTACTTATTCTTCAACATTAAGGAATTATTTATTTAAAACAAACTCCTATATCTTGCAGAAAAATTACTTGTAAACTAGTACACTTGAAATAAGACATACTAAAAATTACACTAAGAATACTTTTTAAGATTTTGTGTTTTTGCAGTGTTTGCATATGTGTCACAGACTTTACTCCCTAAATGTCTGTTTTCCCATGTGCGCACGCAAACAACAAGAAGGCGTTTCCTGAAAATCACCACTCTTTTTTTTTATTTTTTTATAAATAATCGTTCTTAGTGATACTAAATAGAGATTTTCTGTGGACGAAAGCCCATAAAAAATTATTACTTTTCCCAGATATTCAGCTACATGTAGCCATAAACATTGGGTGTTCTTTAGCTGTAAGAAATAATTTTCACTTTAACATCTGTGTCATTTACCAACATGAATCTAGTTTCTTGATTTTAAGAAAGTGCAGAAAAGATACTTGTCAGTTAGTTTTATTGTGACTGTAACTGTTTTTGCCAACCATAAAGTCAAGTGTTGTCAATAACTGGCCAACCTTTTTCCTTTTTACAGCGCAGAGCGGTTAAACCAACTGACCAAACGTTCTAGAACTCAGCTGGGGTTGCTAGGCAACGGGGCTTAGCTTGGCTGAGGTTGCTAGGTAACAGGCTGGGCTTAGCTTGGCTGAGGTTGCTAGGTAACAGGCTGGGCTTGGCTGAGGTTAGTAGGTGAAGGGTCACTGCTTATTGATTTGTGACATTACATTTGTCAAGTTTTTGAAACTGCTAGCTACTTGTAGGTGTGGTTGGGATGTATGGATGATTTTTATGTTCACTCCTGTTCTAGTAAAGAGGTCTAAACTACAAACCTTTTGAAAAATAATGTTTTCTAAACACTAAAATGATTAATCATTTTAGTAAAAACAAAAATCAAAAATTGGCCTAGTACTCATTGCAAATATCTTGAAATAAGACAAATCTAACATACAAGGAATGTTTTAGTAAAAAATACTACAGATTATCTAATTTATAACACGAGAAAAATGTCCTGTTATTAGTGAAATAGTCTGCTGGTGCAACTAGTACTTTTTTAATAAGAAACAAGAAATGATTTACTTAAAACAAGCTCCCATATCTTGCTGAAAAGTTATTTGTAGGTTAGTTTTGTCTTATAAGCGTACTAAGGTATTTGCACTAAACTAGACCAAAAATATTTGGTAAGATTTTGTGTTTTTGACGTGAATAAACTGATTTAATTTCAGTAAATTGACTGTATCAATATAACTGGATCTATGTAGGTCTGTTATATTGAAGAAAAACCGTTATTGGACTGAATCAGAAATATTTGTTTTCCTCTGTTGAAAACAACTTAGAACCATAAAAATCATTTGAATCAAATCATGTTTTTATTTAGTGCATAGCTCTACAGGGACATTTGTTCTGAATTTGTGCAACAAGCGAAGCAAACAGAATAATTTGGACTCATTTGAGTTACGACTGGATTAAACTGCGTCATAAAATCTTCGGCACAGAGAAAGTTTTGAATATTTGCATTTTCAAAATCCGGGGATTTTCAATGTGGGCAACAAGAATGACCTAATGGAAAATTCAACATTTGTCAAAATGCCCGTGTTTGTATGTACAGAGGCCAAAAAGACTTTGTTTTACTTTAAAGTCCTTTTTTTTTCTCCAGAAACCTCATGCTGCTCTGATCGGTCAAAAGCAGCAAAGAAAAGAAAACACTCTTTATTTGTTTGAGGAAAGTCAAAGTAATGAGTAAGATGGCAGTATAAAAATATGTTTCTACATTTGGACACGTTACAGATAAGAAAATAAAGGAGACTGAAAACCAATAATGCATAAAAGGCTGAGGGAAGACAGATGTTCAAATCTGACGGAGAGTTTCAGGCTTTTCTTCTCTCTCACAAAAATACATAAAGAGTAATTTGAGAGAGATTAAATAACGGGAAAAAAGTCTGAAATATATATAAAAATGTAAATGAATCATTTTTAGTGGAATTATGCACATAGTTGTTAACTTAACAAAATTTAATACTTTGAAGTTTGAGGATATAAGTTGCTTCCACACACAACTTTTTACAGTGAAGAAATTAATACGCCATAAACCTTTTTCACATCTGAGAAACATGCATGTTTCTCTAAAGTGAGTTTGTTGGAGTTTTATACAAAGCATCCACTCAGATCCAGTTCATCCTGTGACTGAACAGTTTTAAATGAATTGATAAAAACAATTCTTTATCCATTTTTTTTACAAAATGGAAAAATAATAATAAAAAAACAAATTAAAAAGCCTTATCACTTTATGATAACTCTCCCTTAATAGGTGAATAATAAATAGTTCATAGATATGTTAATTCACCTCTAAACACTTTATAAATCAATAATAAAACATTAATTAAGGGTGAGAATGAAACAAAATCTACTGGTTTCTTGCCAAATAGTGAACCAAATTTGTTCATGTATGTAATTTAAATCAGAGCTGTTATACTACACTGCAAAAACACAAAATCTAACCAAGCTTCTGGTCTTCTGCCAAACTCTGCAGGGTTTGATTCAGCACTGGAGGCAAAATAATGCAGTTCTGGTAAAACTTTGCAACAAGACGCCTACTATGGATGTTATCAATTCAACTATAAACTCTTTATAAGTCATTAATAACTGTTTATTATGCATTAATTAAGGGTGAAAAGGAGATTATATGCTAGTAAAAGTGCTTTAGTGCTTACAAGGTAGTCTGAAATGTTTACACTGTAAATACTTACCAAATATTTTTGGTCTAGTTTGTAGTTCTAATATATTAGTACACAGACAAAACTAACTTGCAAGATACAGAAGCTTGTTTTAAGTAAATAATTCTTAATATTGATGAAAAATTACCAGTTACATTGGCATATAAATTAACTTTTAACATGGGAAAAATGTCTTGTTATAAATTAAATAATCTGTCAATGGAACTAGTATTTTTTCCATCAATATTAAGAATTATTTACTAAAAATAAACTTTTGCATCTTAATACAGAGTTACTTGTAAGTTACTTTTAATCTTATGTCAACTGTACACAAATGTTTGGATTAGAAACTAGGTCAAAAATACTTGGTAAGATTTTGTGTTTTTGCAGTGTAAACGTATCAGACTACCTTGTAAGCACAATAAGCATTTCTTTTAATCTCCTTTCCACCCTTAATTATTGCTTAATAAAGAGTTATTAATGACTTATAAAGTGTCTCTAGATGAATTGATAACATCCACAGTAGGCGTCTTGTTGAAAAGTTTTACCAGAACAGCATTATTTTGCTCCAGTGCTGACTCAGACCCTGCAGTTTGGCCCCAGCAGCAGAGCAGAAGCTTGGTTTTATAAAAATGTTTTGCAGCAGAGTAAGACATCTGGCAGGAGAAGAAGCGGAAAGTGTTTGTTTATTCGCTTCTGAAAGCTGGCGGGTTTGCGCCGTAACTCCCTGCGGATAATCTGACGTCAGTGTTTGAAGCCAGACAACATGATCATCATTCCAGTTTGAACTGAAGCCTAATTGGTATCAGTTGTTGAAAGGAGGTGATGAACAACACAAGAAAGGCCTGGAAAAGGAGCCTTCCCTTGATTATTCCTCATATCTATGCTATAAAATGCAAATTTCTGAAATAAACAAGCTTAAATAAAAAATAATCTGTCAGCATTTCAAAAGGAATTCGCCATTTCATCATCAAACCAGTTAATTGAAGCAGAGGTCTGAAGATAAGGTAATTATTCCAGTTTGATTTTCTTCAATGCAGAACAACCGGCACTTTCTTTTTTAACGTCTTTCCGCTTTTTTATTTTTTGATCAACTTTTAAAAATGTAATTTGCATAATTGACCTTTTTGTTCCATTTCATGTTAGTTTGATCAAGACCAGAAGCAAAAGCCGTAATAAGATCAACTTAGTTACGTATATTTAACTTTTAGGAGACTTTGGTAAAAGTTTAAAGGACAATTTTCTAATTTGTTAATTTTCATGTTTAAAGAAACAAGTTTCCAATCATGCATCAGATCCCATCTGCTCTGGTTTCAGACTGTTAAGCTTTAAATGAGATCAAATGTTCTGTTTCAGTGTTGATGAACGACATTATTCAGATTATTTAGGTCTGATTCTTTTCTACGTGGCATTTTGATGGAGCAAAATTAAATAAAAAAATTAGGTCAGCCTGCAAACACGGCTGAAGATTAACTAGTAAAAAATTATACAATTAGCATTTAAAAACAAAAATGAGTCAGAATAATAATATTTAAATATAATATCTAAGAGCAGAAATAAGAAAATGGTTCTGAATAAAATAATAATTAGCAATATCAAGTAATATTTGCTCTTCTCTTCTGTCTGTTGTCAAAAAATTTTTTCATCTGATATTTGGACTAAAAACAATTTGATCCTTGACAAAAACATAGATCTCTAATTTCACTATACTTACCAAACCTTCTTCTAAACTTTTTATAATGATGGAAAGTTGAGTGGAAGGAAAATGTGCATCAAAACTACAGCATGCTGCCATGTTCTTTCCTCGTCTTTAGTTTATTGCTACTTTCTCTCTTAAATCATCTAAAAGAAGAACGAGTGCAATTAGTTTCCCCAAGCAGCTTTTTGTTTCTTATTTCCATTCCAGCTTTGTTTTATGAACAAAGCCAATGTTGAATCATTTGCAGGTTTTTGTCCACTTTAGGTCAGATTGAAATACTTTTGTAATCCGGAAAAGAACAAATTTATATTTACTATGTGTCGTAAATATGGAACTCCTTCCTTGGTGAAATTCTGACATAAAATTGTTGGACAGAAGCAATTTGGTCCAAATAAAAACAACATTTAATGTTGTCACAGAACATGAGTAAGCAATCAGAAATGAACTCATTTCAATGTGTTTCTGCACAACAGATGAAAAACACTCTCTAACAGCATGTGGCTAGCACTCCAAATTAAAACCAGCTGATGTTGTAAGCACGGCTGAAACGATTAATCACGATTAATCGATGATTGTCAACTAGTTTAGTCATTGATTAACCGTTAGGTGTAGTATACAGACTCAAAAAAAGGCCACTTGCTGAAAGAACGACTAACTCGGAGCAAAAGTGAACAAAAACATTCTGCATTTAAGGAGAAATAAAACCAAATCTTCTACCCAAAAACTGGCAATTTTAGTTCAAAATTGTTCAAATTTGGTGAAAAAATTATTTAATGACTTCATCAAAAATAATCAACAGATTAGCCTGTACATTTCATGTGTCAAACTCAAGGCCTGTGGGCCACATCCGGCCCACCATAAAGTTTTATGTGGCCCAGAGAAATATGTAAATGCAGCCTTGGAAATAACCCTTTAATCTTTATATAATATTTTATCAATCAAATGAAAGCATTTTCAACAGAAGACAATCAGGACCACAAAAATTATTTTCTTAGAATTTAGATTTTTGTCTCAAAATTCTTTTTTTTTTTTTTATTTAAATTTACCAGAATTATTCTTATTTTAATTTCCCAAGATCAAAAAGTCAGAATTCTTATTTCAAAAAGGAATAGAGTTGTACATTTGCATTTTTAATGTATTTCTAATACTGTATAAAAAAGGCTTCAATCAAAACTTGTGCCAATTTTCTATTTGATTAATCATCAGAAATAATGACTAAATTAATCAATGATGATTATTAGTTGCAGCCCTAAATGTAAGGTCTTTTATTTATCAGCTTTTACAACAATTTCTGAAATATCAACAAACATTTTGACTATAAACAAATCACTCCAAATAAAGGATATCATAAAAATAAGAAATAATTGCTCATGTTTATTTTTGTCTTAATCATCCGTTGTTCATCAGTAGAGAAACCATATAGTTTTATTCTTCTGTTTATGTAAATATTTCATAGTTAAGAAGTTCTTACAATGTCTTTGTAGGGCTCCAACTAACAATTATTTTAATTATTGACTAATCTGCTGATTTTTCTGATGATTAATCAATTAATCGGATAAAAATAGGAACATTCTGTGGTTTTAAGCCTTTTCTATGCAATATAATAAATACATCTGTCTATGTTTGGCTCCATTGATTAATAATTGGACATCAAAAGAAGCCTAAAAGCATATATATTTGTTTTTACATAATTTTAACCAGGCGAAGCAAAAACTAATCAACTTGTTTTTGGGGAAATTTGGGTAGAACACATTTACAGACAAAGACATTTTTATTATTTTAAATACAAAATGTATAATTTTTTTGCAAGTACTAGCTTAATTACACCTTTGAGGGTGTTAACCCTTCAGCAAACTGACTTTTTTGATACTTCAATTAATGATTAATTGATTACTAAATTAGTTGACAGTTAATTCAATAAGCGATTAATCAGAATTAATACGATTAATCGTTTTGGCCCTATGAGTTTGTAATGTAAACTGTATGTTTTTTGAAGTTTATTCTGTAATTTGCAGCATTATTACAGCCCCTAAATCTTTGTGTGTGATGAATATGGTGGAAGTGAGACAGGGAGGTTTGTGTTTTGCTGATTTGTTACTTATTTTACCTGAGCAGAGAAAACCACGCAAACATAATTCAGGAGGAGAAGCTGCTCTTTTCTCTTTGTATCTAATTTTAATGAGGTTGACTTTTATTTATTTATTTGTTTTGGAATAAATAGGAAAATTGGGACACATGCAGTGCTTGCTTAGCCCTGCAGGTGACACCAGCAACATATGTAAATGTAAACACATGCGGCATGCAGCAGATAAGAGGAATTAGACGGATTTAAGTTCTTTTTTTTGTGCATGGTGGGAATCAGTCGGCTGTGGTTTGGTTTTCCCAGCTTTCTGCAAACAAAGTTTTGAACTCCTGTTTTAAAACCGCTCCCTGGAAGCAAAATAAGCTTCTTCTTTTTCCTCCTGTGCCACGTTTTCAGCCAGCTCATCACTATTGTCGCTCTGCTCTGTAGCGGTTTGCTAAAACCTGCAGCCAGAATGCTTTTGTCAGAATGAGACGCCATCAGTAAGGAGTATATTCGCTGTACATATCAGCAGATCTTTACTTGTAGCTGGAAAATAAAAAGGGAACAAAATCAATCTCAATAAAGGCAGACGTCATTTCTTTCACAGCTGTACACAGTTCCAATAACGTCTTTTGAGATTTGAAACGCTTAGAGGTAGAAAATCATGCACTGACTGCTGCTGTTCTCAACAGATTTCATTTATTCTCCCACTAAAGAAAGCTTTAAAATTGCTGACTTCCTCTTTTAGGTTGAGAACTGCGATGTGTAAATTAGGTCCTTGCAGAACTCGCTCTCTGTGTGCACATGTGGGCCTTTTTATGACATGTTCAGGGGATCAAAGAGGAAACAACAGAAAAATCACATCTCAGCTTTAAATCGCGTTAACTAGGACGCCATGGTAACCGCTCCAAGGCCGAGGTTTCTAAAATTTGGGACAGCAGCTTTCAAGGACAGAATGATCTCATGTAATTGGTGAAAAGCCTTCAGCGCAGAACAATGCCCTTTCTCTGCTTTACTCAGGGATGTAGGAGTTAATATGAGGAGTCAGTATCTTACCTGACAGGACTAGGGAGTTTTAATGAGAAAATTAAGATAACTTGAGACTATCCAACTTGTCTGAACTTTAATATATTCAAAAGTCGTTGAATCTATCACGTTTCTGTGCAGTTCTTCAACTTTTTTTTTTATGGGAAAGAAACATTTTCCAATATTCAGGTCACACAAAATCACAAACTTTGTCAATATTCTGTTAACGTCTTTGTTTCCATTAAATTAGAATTGCAATACAAATCACGCGTGAATAATTATGTTCACAGGAAAAGTCATTAAAAAAATTATGCGCCATTATTCTCCTTCCACTTCCTGTCATCTTCTTTGTCGTTTCTGCCTGTAGTAACATCCAGTAGTTGGTCATATGACTCGTGTGATAAGAAAAAAGTGTCCTTTCGAAACGAGCATTTCCATTAAACAAGTTTATTTTTGTAATTTGAATTTGTGGAATTTTATGGTGAAGGCCAACAGCTACGTTTCCATTACAAATGTCGATATTCCACTAATGTTGAAAACACAAAATTTCACAATTGAACTGTTTGCATTAAACATGTAACACAATTAAAACCACATGCAAGTAAGTTTGTTCAAGCAATAAGTCACTAAAAGACTTGCCGAGTCATCATCCTCGTATCACTTCCTGTCGTTGTCTTCTTTGACCTTTACGCCAGTAGTAACTTCCTGTTGTTGGTCATGTGACTCGTGTGATAAGAAAAACTTTTCTGTTACAGTTTTTCAAAACAGAAACACAAACTACAGGCCACATCGTCACAATAAGAGTCACTGTGATTGGTAGACGCTCTGGGATGGCCTTATGTCGAACCCTTGAAACGCTTCAAGAACTGAACGCTAGAAATGAGACGCACTCTCAACGCGCGTCTACATAACCCTAACCCTTCGAGTGTAAACCAGACCTTCTTGATGCTCAAATCGCGTTGAAGCATTAATTTACTATCAGCGTCTATTTCTGGATATTTAGTTTTGGCTAAAAAGAGCACTTGTAAAATCTGTTAAAACTCTCAGTTTTTAAAGAGAAACAGCCCACATAGAGAAGACGTTTCTCCCTCGGTTGTGTGAAAATGCTAATTATCATGCATTAAATTTAACCTCATGTAAAATCCTGGATGGATTGGCTTCCTGCTGCTGAGGATCACAGCGAATCTTTGACTTCTTCCATAATGACCTTTAGAGAGGGCCTTTTTTCCACCCTCGCTGCAGGAAGTGGCACCTGGTGGCGCAGCACAGAGGGGAGCCGCTGGGACGAAGTGAAGTGGTTTTCAAATTAATCAGAGGAGGTGAGCTAATTGTAGCGAATGTAGCGAAGCGGCTGGCGGAGAACTTGTTTATTCTCAACCTCAGGCAGAGAGATGAAAAGGTCCAGTGATATTCTGGCTCTCTTTAAAAGCCGTAAACCGTCTTTCATCCGGCGCAGACTCTCATTTCTCTGTGTGTGTTCCACTTTCAAATCGCTGCAGAAAAGGCCACACAGAGAAACCCTGAGGAGCACGCAGAGCCTTATCGTAAAGTCGTGCTACAATAATGCGACTGTTGTCTGCTGCCGCCCGGCATTCATTTGCAATGCTTTGTAATCCCCAGGGGAAGATAAGTGGTTAAGGCGTTTAGGTGGAGCATTTTGTGACAGAGTGTGCAGCGATGCTGAGATCTCGCTGCCCACGCAGCAACCGAAGCCGCACATAAATACAGACACACACGATCGCATTCCTATTCAGCTGCTTGCATAATTTACATTACTGCTGTCACAGGAGGATATCTTGTATTAATGTAGCAACATGTTTAAAGGAGAAAACAACATGTCAGGAATAGGGTAAAAACATTTAAAAATTACAAAATGAATGTAGAGCTGAAACGATTAGCAGATTAATCGTTTTAGCCGATTAATCGGTTATTAAGTCGATTAAATAATCAATTAATCAACTTGTGGATAGTACTCCAAATTAAAAACAGATGATGTTTTAAGCAAGGATGAAATGATTAATCATTATTAATCAATTATTGAAACAATAGTCAACTAGTTTAGTAATCGATTAATCGTTAACTGGAGAACATAGACTCAAAAAAAGAGGCAGTTTCGCCTAGAGAACACAATCAGGACAGTAGTTAAGTCAAAACTGTACAAAAAAGTTAACATTTTGCATTTAAGATTTTAAAAATTCTTATTGCTAAAAATCTTCTACCAGAACTTCTCACGCTGCAGTTTAATTTAACTCAAATTCTGCAAAGAAAATCTCCCACCAGCACATTTTACCATCCAATTATTAATCAGTTTATCCAAAAAAAATAATCAGCAACTTGTATTGATGTTAATTTAAGCAGGAAAGTCTGAGCTTTTCATCATATTTTATGGCTGCAGATGCTTCATTTACCACAAATCATCAACCGTTCACTAAACAAATCGTATATTATTGCATTCAGGCAAAAAATAAAAGTTTATTTCCTCATTCAAAATAGGAATAAATTGTTTGTTTGCATCTTTTAATGTTTTTTAGAAAAAACCCTGAAGTGGCTAAATTATCCAGAAAATTTACTTAAGAAAGAGAAGTGATACTTCATAAAAGCAGCATTCAGCTTCTATGCACCTCAAATCTGGAGCAAACTTCCAGAAAACTGCAAAACAGCTGAAACACTGACTTCCTTTAAATCTAGACTAAAACCCACCTGTTTAGAGTTGCTTTTTAACCATAATAAATTGAATATTGACCAACACTTTTGATGTGTATTGATGATTTTAACGACAACGCTTGACAAAATGTAATGTTTCTTACTTTGCTTTCACAACTGTTGTGTTTTTTGTTTTTATATGTATGTATTTTCACTGCTCTGTTGCTGAAATTGGCTACACAAATAAACTTGATTGACGGATTGGTTGAAGTAAAAGTACAGCATAGCAAAAATACTACAAGAAGTACTTTTTGTCTAAAAATTACTTGAGTAAATGCAACTAGTTACTCAACTCTGGTTTTGAGTTGTTTAGTTGAGATGATGATGTTCATAATAGTCTCTGCGTTCCCCCTCCCCACAGGTTAATTTGCAGTTTAAAGCAAGAGCGGAAATGTAAAACACATTTATCCACCTCTTACAACCAACTCATCCCTGAATAATTAATGCTCTGGGCTTTTGTGTGCCTTGCTAATCTCGCTGCCCGTCGACTTGGGTCTCTGAGAGTTCAGGCTGCCTGCGCCGATTTGCTGCTGCTGTACATTAGACCAACATAGCAACTGAGAAAAACATCACCTCGGTTACAATAACAAATGATGGTGCTAAAAGATGCTGCAAGGACTGAAAGTAACCGCTAATGGAGGTGAAGTGATGCAGGAAATTATGATTCTCTGAATTTGACAGTGTATAAATAATCATAAGACTGTGATGACTTGCAGTGCATGTGGATGCCAGGATTAAATGTGAAGCAGTTGCTGACAAATTAGTACATTAAACAAGTCTATAACCAAGAATAAGGAGAAAGAAATACATATAGGATCTTTTCTGTAGACACGTCCGCCCTTCACAAAGAACAGCAGCTGAAATGTTGCACTTTTTTGCTTTAGGAAGGCAGCGAGCCATCAACTGTTGCAGATTCCTTATAACTAAAAATACACAGAGTCTGCCCATCAACACCATGGCAACAGCTAAACCACAGAGGACAACCAGAGTTTTTATGCTTTATAAAGCAGAACCCCAATAATACTGAAAATTACATTGAAATTACATTATTATACATCTGTATTGCATTAATAACATTTGTGTATATTGCAAGGACAGCTCATGCATCTTCATTTTCTGGTGTGTCTCAGAAAAGTTGCCTCTTCTTCCTCCCCCAACGTCAAGAAAAGGATAGAAAAACTCAAACTGACTGGTTTAACTGGTGAAAACGACGGTGGGTAGTGGTGCAGGGTGAGGTAAGAGGTGTCGAGTTGCATCCTTAATGTCACATTGTGCATGTTTTTGTATTTCCATTTGGGTTACTGCTGTTCTAAAAACAGCCCAAGCCCAAAAAAACACCCAGATGCTTTTGGGTGTCTAAAAAAACGAGTGGTTTAAAAAACATCTGCTGAATGTAAAGTCACAAATCATAAACTCCGGCCCCTCTGCTAGTGACCCAATAGAAGCCCAGCCCGTTACCTAGCAACCCCAGTGGAATTCTGCCCGTCACCTAGCAACCCCTGTGGAATTCTGCCCGTCACCTAGCAACCCAAGCTGAGTTCCAGAACGTTTGGTCAGTGGGTTATTGACTTACCTTCTTGTTTATGGACAAGAGGCTCTTCTTCTGCATTTTAAATTTGTACGATTAAATAGTAGCACAACTGAAGTAGCCATTTTCACTTGCAAGTGTAAATGTTGAGTTGTTGGGGGCTTATTTAGATTTAAAACAAGAGGCCGTAAAACACTTCATACTAAAATGTCACTATCTAAGTATAAAGAAATTTATCGCATAACTTGCTGTTTAAGATTCATCATAGGTCACATTCCATGGAAATGAATCTGCTACTCTGGTCCTTGAGTGCGACCATCTTTTGGATGCCTTCCTGCTCCAACACACCTGAATCAAATAAATGGATACTGACAAGGCTTTTGCAAAACCTGTTGACATGCCAAGGAGGTGAAGCACCTTTTGAATCAGGTGTGTTGGATCAGGATTGCATCCAAAAGTTGAAAAACAGGTTGCAACCAGTGTGGAGTCGCAAATCTTTGCACTAAAGATTCTGCTTTGCAAAACTGCAAGTTAAATAGCTTTTTTTCTGTGTGAATTAAAATGTTTAACTTGTAAGATCATATATATTCTAATATATATAATGTGACTTATTCAAAGTTTTGAAAAGTTACGGTTTCAAAAACACAAAAAATGTCCTTCATACTGTTCATTCAGTTCTGCTACCTGAGTGAAGTTGGCCCCCCCACCTTCTTCAAATCAGACAAAATTGGTGTCAAACGTTTGTGCTACGTTTGTGCTGGTTTGTGCAGCAAAAATTTTCGTTTGTGCCGCTATCATTTTAAAGATATAATGAAATGTTTTTAGAGGTCATCAAAGGTGAACCAGCCCCCCCACCTTCTTCAAATCAGACAAAATAGGTGTCAATCAACTCGGCTACGTTTGTGCTGGTTTGTGCAGCAAAAATTTTCGTTTGTGCTGCTTTGG
>CAEFZY010075616.1:0-14397 GCA_903066815.1 Brachyrhaphis roseni
GGAAACAAAATGATTTATTGCGTTCACTTCGTGCCATATTTGACTTTGTTGTCATTAAAGTCTTGCAAACTGGAGCCTGTCGTTAGTCATTTGGAGACGTGGGGGAAAAATAAAAAAAGCAAAGTATTTGATGATTCTGTTCTTACAAGCACCTCCATTTGCCCCTAGATCCAGTTAACTAGAAGTGAGACAGAGGGGTCCCATGAAGGCCTGCCTGCAACACACAGGGGACTGGATATGATGGAAAGTGTATGTTGCAAAAATCAATGTTTTCTTTGCAAAACATCAAGATAACCAAATTAGGTCCCTTGACGCTCATTTTTTGCTGCCATTGATACGGCATGGATCAGAATGCTTCCAAAGACCTGGAGCAAATGCAAAACAACCTACTGGTGGGAAAAAAAAGAGATACTTTGAATAGCAACTATTATCAGCAAACTCACTCTTGGACTAAATGGTGAAAGATTTCCAGCTACCTTTGCATATCGTGGTGACAGTTTAAATCTCAACCAGGTCCTGTCCATCGGGGGTTCCATGTTCCAAATGCAAGAAGCTAGGTTACTCCCAGGGTACTCCTACTTAGAGAGATGTTAAGCTACCCTGGAAAATTACATTTCAATTTAGTGTGTATGTGAATTGGATTAATTTTCTGATACTTTCTATCTGGTGGCTTCTAAAACACCTTCTAGCTAACTTGCAATTAAAAAATGTTTCACTTATTAGCCGATTTAACAAAATTAATAGGCACATGAATTTGACAACAGTAAAAAAAAAAAAAAAAGAATGCTGTAGATTTGCCCCTTTTCAAGACCTGACCAAAAAGAAAAAAAAAAATCCAAGTTTCTGCGTTGACATGTCTGCACAAACAGTTAAGTTCTTCAGACACCGCCAGCCTTTTGCTCTATTTGAACTGCATTACAGAAGCGCTAAACCTTCAGCGTCGGTTGTCACGCCTTGCCAACTCACCCCAGTGTGTGACAGGGCTTGCTCTGCTTTTAGCAACCTCCTTTTTATTTATTTTTTTTCCTTTCAACTTCCTGAGTTTTCCTTACACACGAGTCAACAATTTGCAGGCTCTGCAAATGTGTATGAGCACAGAAGGATACCATTTTGTCCTTGTAATCGGTTAGGGTCTCGTATTTCCTGAAATAGAATTTCTATGCACCATTGCCTGCTGTTTTAGGAGCATCCAGTAAACATGGATTTCAGAGCTTGGGAAATGGACAACTGGGAGTTACTGGACCAGAAAATCCACCTTACTGAAAGTTATTATTTCCTGTTTCTACTACTGTCAGAACTTTTTTTTTTTCTAGAATGACTGTTGGATCACTTATAAGATGATTTTCTTTTTTCTTAATATTTTTTGATATTCCCATCACATTTCAGTGGCCATGCAACAGTTTTCTCTCTGGTTCCTCATGTGTTCTTTCTTCCATCTGCTTCTCCTTCCATTTTATCATGACACGTTATGGGTCACTGCAGTATTGCTACACTGAGCTGCCAACAAGCATATCATTTTCCATTAAGATCCCTCTCAATGGTTGCAGTGGCATTATTGGAAGAGCGAGCAGACAGAGAGTAATGGACCTCAAGTGATAGCTCTGTCAAATAGATAGTGGAGGAAAGAGCTCATACAGCCCTAATAGACCCAAGTCTCTCTGACTGGAAATTTGCTCAATTGTAACGCCGGGTCAGTCAATCTTAGCTTGGACATCCGCGACCCTAACCTAAAGGACTGAAGTCACTTTTTTTTGTGTGTCAGTTTTAATATGTTTCTTATCACGTGGTCTATATATTTAAAGGGATCCAAATAAGAGTCCCGCGTGAGCAAGAGAAAAGAAATTAATTTAGCTGTAATTCTCTTGTGAATTTTGTTTCTGTGCCTGGAGAGGATTTACGCCACGTTGTTAAATCAAGAATCCATCAGTGATTGATTCCATCCATTGTCCCTTATGGGGGAAATCATTTTTAATTTACATCTTGCTAATCTTTTATTAGCATGCTGTTGAGGACACAGTAGTGTTTCATGGACTTGACACTGAAAGGGCAAAAATTAGCCCAGCGTTTCATTTTTGGCAAGAGTTGAGTTGATAAATAGTCTGAAAATTTGGAATGTATGAAAAAGTACAAAAAAATTTAAGATGGGTTTCGCATTTTGAAAAATTACTAGTCTTGCAGTGAAGTTTTATTCACGTATGAAACTGGCATAATTTAATCTTGAATTAACTAGGATGTTAAAACATCTGGGACACTCTTTCAATATTTCAAATTAAACTTTTCAATTATTTTTTTATTGCAATGTCATGAGGGACTCTGAAAGACAGTCCATATCAGACCCGATTCCAGATAAATCCAATCGTTTAGTTTGATTCAGATCTAATTACATGCAGCCCAATTCAATCCAAATTTTCATGCAATTCAAATTATAAAAATATCACTAAGTGATTTGAAGCCATGTGATATCTTTATTCAGAAAAATGGAAGAGGAACCACTCCCTATTATCGACCAGACGAGTGTTGAGAGTCATAAAGTGAAATACTGGACTTATTTTTATGGAAAAGAAAAATGAAGAGCATAAATATATTGGAGCTCTTTGCAGTAAAAAAAAAAAAAACAACATACAACATAGCTGAACACAAAGGCACAGGGCTAGGAGTACTTTCTATGGAGAAAGAAAAACAAATAAATCTGTCAATGTCTCCTTTAAGGAAAGAATCACATCTTGCCACAAAACCAGGGAAATTTTTCACAGGAAAGGGAGAAGAAATAATGATAACCATAGCTCAAGATTTTACATTAACTTGACAGAGCTTGTGTTTTTGACAAAGCCTGCATATCATTTATTCATGCACATTTCTGCTGTTGCTGAGGTGGACTGCTGCGATTCCAGAAGCAACCAAATAGATTAAACATTTTTAATTTGTTCTATTTACAGAAACACACAATTAGAAACTAAATACTGATGGTCAACAGTCTTGTTTTTCAATTCAGTTCAAAAATACTTTATTAATCTCCACAGGGAAATTAATATTGTTGTACCTAATATTCAGGATTTGTTTTATAAGTTGTTGTAGATCCACAATTTCAGGACTTACAACCTCATCATTTATCATACATTCATGCTGCTGAATGTCTTTAGGTTACAGTTTGATCCATTATGCATTTGTCTGAGTGTGGTACATGGAGCGTGTAAAGAAAGTGAGGTATGATGTGGAAAGAGCGAGTAAGCACACATAGAACAAATGGGGCGGTAATTAACAGTGAGGATTCGAAGACATGCAGTCATACCCTAATTACCGAAAAACACCATTGATCAAACGGACACACACACATACTGTGTGTGTCTATATGTATAAAACACACACAAATGCACACGCAGAGGGCATTCACTCTGCTTAGTGAAAAAGAAATGAGAGTCTGGGACAAATGGATCGACAGCATCTGCTTCTCAGTGTCAGGCGGCAGCCGGGTACTAATTACAAATGCCAGAAGACACAAAACCGTGGCAGAGGTCCTCTGCAAACTCCTCTCTGTTCTTCTTTTTTTCCCCTCTTTTCTTTTTTTTTTTCCTTTCTGCCTTCATGCTTCAGGGGTAAACAAGCAGGAGAGTCCAGTAGCGAGAAGAAAACGTTCTATATGAAGCGGTTCATGCTATCGCTTGTGTGTGTGTGCACGTTGTGTTCATTGAATCCTAGCCAATCGGCTTTTTATTGCACAGTCAGTCTTCAATGTCTGTGATGGAAGCCATCATGTTTGGAAGCATGGGGGAGGGATTTATCGAATCGTAAACAGAAACTTCACCGGCCACGTTGCTAGTACAGAGTCGGACTCCCTTTTGGCTTCAGAACTGCCCTAATTATTTTTTGGCGAAGATTCAACAAGGAGTCTGAAATATTCTTTTTATTGCATATTGAAATGAAGGTATTACACAGCGGCTGCAGATTTGGCAACTGCAAATCCATAATGCACATCTCTTGTGCCACCATTTAGCTTTATTAGATCAAGATCTGGTGAGTGTGGAAGGCATTAGAGTACTAAAGGACACATTGCTATGTTTTAGAACCTTGCTGAAATGTTTCATTTTCCACATAGAAGTAGCCATTTTCAATTGTGGTCTTTGTGCTTGGAAATTTGCATGGTCTTCCTGTGTATGCATGGTTCTCACAGGGTTATCTGGCTTCCTCCCATGGTCTAAAAATGTGACTGTTAGGTTAATCGGTTGCTGTAAATTGCCCTTAGGTATTGTCGTGTGTGGTCATGGTTATTCGTCTTTGTAATGGACTGCCAACCTGTCCAGAGTGCACCCAACTTCTCGCCCAATGGCTACTGGAGATTGGCACCGGGACCACCCACAACCCTGCAAAGATAAATAAGAATAGACTATTTGTGTATCACTGGAGAGTAAATCATTTACTTATTTATTTTTAATTCTTCTTGCTGTAAAAGTTTCACTCTTTGAAACCTTGGAAACCTTGTGTTGTTTGAAGTCGTGCAACGAAATGCCACTTCCAAATTTACTGATCTCACCTCAGAAAGCAGGTGCGTTCGTTTTGAATAATTGTTGTGTAAATTACATGTTCATTATTCCCGATATCCTAGGAGATAAGCAATCATCCACGATACCCTCTGTGTTCACTTGCTGTTTAATTTGATGCAAGCCATTTATCAACCAGCTGTTTCCAATGAGGCCTACGATTAAGTACCTGTGGTAATAAATGAGACTTTATCATTCATGAGAAGAATTGTGTAGTGAGGGGAAAATGCTGACTGCAAGGTAGATTAATTATAGGTCAAAAGAAAAGTCAAGATCATGAGGAAATTATTGAGGTCAATCAAGCATGAAAGAGAAATTAGAGAGAGGTTGTGTATGTTTAAAGAAAACTGAAATATATTCTCTTGACAAGCTCATTTTGACTGTTGGACAATTTCTAGGCACAATGTACATTTTGGAACACTAATAATCTTTTATGATGATAAGAGAGCGTATTAGATTTAGAACTTTGCAAAATAGTTACTTGAACATTTTCATGTTTTGCAAAGTTTGCATGTTGATTTTAAAAGTCTGGAGAAATACTTTGTCCTTTGGCACGCTTTTCTAATTGTTGTCTCTTCATTTTTAGGTGGACGGCCGTGACTCGGTTGGTTGGTAGGTTGGTTTGCTGTGCTTCTATTTTTGGATAATGTACTAAACTGTTTCTTGATCTTCATTATACTGTTTGTTCACTTATGTTTTATGAAAAACCTTCACAAAACAGTGGCATTTATATTCAAATTACACATAGCTGAGCTCTGTTGAAGCCAGTTTGTTGCAGTGGGTTTTGTTTTAGCGTATCAAACTGAAGAGAGCTAAATATAAATGCTTCATCATGGTTTTTATAACCCACGTTGGCCCTACTTCGTGTTGGTTTATCACGTAAACTGACAATAAAATACAATTCATAGAAGTTGGAAGTTACGTGGCAAAGCAATTTACTTTTGCGATGCTTTGTATGTTCAGTCAAAAATGATGGAATCAAATTGTTGCTGCTCTTCTTGTGACCTAAATGGAATCTGTGTACACAACACCAGCCGACATTTCTTTAGCATCAATAGATACATGTGAGATGACCTTGTGAATAAGCTTCAAGAACACAGTGGAATGCCAAGAGCCAGCTGAGTAAATTATGCATGGATCCAAGAACCATTGGGAAATATTCTGACACATTCAATGTACTGTGCATACATTAAGTCCCAGCCTAAGTCTGATGAGGTGCAATAGGGATGTGAAAACACGCAACCAAGAAATCAGGTGTTAAAGGGACGACAGATTTCACAGTGGTGTCAATAGAGATCTGCAACCAAATGCCTTAGGCAATCCAGTGTGGAGGGGAAACTGAGCTGTCAACTTATAACTGCCTGTTGGCAAGTTGATCTGATAGCATGAAAGAATGCCAGACTGGAGTGGTGCACCCAATCACCACAAAGGACAGAGGGTCCTTTTCATGACTCTGTGCCCACTCAGGCAGAGCTTTACTGGCATACTAAGGTGAGGGACAACGTTAAATTGTACAAACCTTTGGCTATGAATCAGTTACATTTACACTGAGCAACTGACAGGTGAATTTAGACCAAGCAGAACATGGCTTAGGTGATTGCAGAAGCAAAACACCTGTGAGAGGACTTTGGTAAATCCCTACACCACTGGATTTTTTGGTTTCACTTTGACATAGGCCAACTGGCAGGTAGAGCATAGATGTGCTGACACTGGCTATAGAGTGATCATTTTTCTTGACATACTATCACTGAGTCACTTAAGATCCTTCGCTGTTAGTGTAATGTGAAACTAATTTGCTTTTGTTTTCCTGATATTTCCTGAAGGAGCCCAAGTTAGAGGTTTAAAAGCAGAGTGCCATGCTTCTTGATTGTAGATTGCATAGAAAGTATGTTGAAAATATTCACCATCTCCGTGTTCAAGACCATAACTCAGTACATTGTCAGTTATGTGTGGTTAACTATAAGTTTTAGGTAGAGTAATTTAAGAATTGTTACGAGTTAATGACCCAAAGGCATTCAGGAGACCAGTAAAAATGAATGTTTATTACAAAAAATAGTGAATGTCTTTGGTTCAAGGTGAAACTGAAAACCAGGAGTTCTGCAAGCTCAGAGATGAGAGGAGGAGGTGAACATGCTACATAACAGAGCTTACTGAGGATTATTATCATGGAGAGGTGAGTGGAATGTGGCCGATGGTCTTCAGGTATGAAAGAGGTCTGAGACGGCCCAGGGCCGTATGAGCAGGGTTGCAGCTGTTCTTGGTGTCTGACTTTAAGCTCCTTTTTTACAGGTGTGACCGATCTGTTGCTATGGAGCACAGAGTATTTAAACCTGGCCGTTTCCATCTTCGGGGTTGCCTTCGGCGTCCACTCTGCTTCCTGTCAGGCCTCAGCTCCCCTCCTCATACACATTTGAGTTTGTCTTTTGCGCCTCAACACTTACATATGCACTCAAACGTGTCCAAGCATTTGCATTACGCCACTGACACCCACTTTCACAATCCATTGTAGTTTGTCAATATTAATTTTCTGCACCATATCTACTGGATGGTCTCCCATTTTTGTTATGCCAGGAATGTGTGCTTTTTCCTGTGTTTGTTGTATGGACCAAATGTCTACAAAGCCAGTCTTAAAGTAGCAGTCACCTTCAACTTTGATGCATTTTTTGCTCCAACTCACCTGAATCACAAGGCTGACCTACCATTTTGCTAAAGGCCTGATCATTAACCAGTCACTTGAATGACTGGTTAATGATCGCCACCAAAAGTCACAGGACAGTGGGACTCATGTCCTATACCAGTGGTTGCAGACCACTGGCATAGGACACAAAAGAATCCAGACATTTGTCCCACCTGACAAGATTATTAGCTTTCCCAAAGAGAATAGTGTAGCAATCCCGAAAGGATAACCCATTTATTTTAAGCAGTCAAGCCATAAATTAAATACAACTTACTCGAAAAAAAAAATAATAATGATAATTCAGATTGCTTAATCCACATGTGCAAACTCAGGATGCCTGGAACTTCATGGCCAGCTGCATTCTGGAAGAAACATGGAAGTTAGAGGAAAACTGAACAGGAACGAATGATTGAAAAAAAGTATAACACTTACAGTTGCATGGAGAAACTGGGTCTTGGAGGGGGTAGGTAAACTATCCTGGTCACAATCTAGTAGAGTTTTTGTTGGAGAATCCAGACCTGGTACCGGATGACTTGTGTATGTTGGCATGAGAGCTGACAAGACGTTGCAGAACTGGAGTGAAGATTAAAAGTGGACAAGGGCTAAAAAAAGGTTGTAGCATCAAAATTTAGACTCTGTTCCTCTGAAGACAGGCATACACACCCAGGATGACTGAACATTAGGGGAAAAAGGATCATCCAGCAGCTCCTTAAATTCTCCAAAGATAATGAGTTGATTGAAGCCCTGTGTAGAAGTTGCAATCAGGTAACCACACCGAGTCTCACAAGAACACACACACAACCCAAACAGGATTCTGACATCATATCTTTTTTTCCATCTATGTCTAGTGACTAGGCATTGATAGTTTTGTGTTGGTTGTAACTAAACTGCTTGCTTGATATAACAGAACAAATAATCCCTTGTCAAGGGAATGGGAAAATTAATTCTGATCAGTTCAGATTTTTCAAAAAACTAAGCAAATTCTTTGATGGAACTATCATTTGTAATTCGCTGACACACATTTTTAAGTTTACCAGATGCATGAAAAGAACAGCTTGTAATAAACTCATCTCTGAAATGCATATTACCAGAGTAATTCAACCAAAATCTGTTCAGTCATTGTTTTAGTTAACCTGGGAGAGGGAGCAATATGTTCCTGCCATCAATGGGATGAGTCAAAGTGAAACCCCAATTTCATCTTCTCAGTTTTATTTCCACGCTGAAGTTATAATAAGTCAAACTGATGGACTCATTTTCATTGCAGTAATAGAAAAATAAAAGATCTTTTACGGCTTCTCTGAACTTTACAACCTTCTTTCATATCTTCCTGGAGTGAAATATCAGTGGACTGTGCTATGTCTCATTGAGGTGAGCTGCATGGTGAAGTGGAAACAACTTGATTGAGGGGTGACTTTTGCCATTAAAAAAAAAAACCTGCAGTCTTGATAACACTCTAAAAAACAGGCAGTTTGGAAGAGTGATGATTAAAATTTGAACAGAGATGCAAAGGCAGAGCAGCAGTGGGAGAAAAATAATTGGAGCAGGGAGCAATGGGTCATATGCAGTGACAAATTCACCTGACAGACATTTTTTCACTCACCCTTAGACTGATGTTGATTATAAATGTAGTTCAAAGATGCATAAATCCTTAAGAAGGTTCTTGATGAGAAACCTTGATTATCTGATTTAAAAAAAAAAAAAAAAGAAATCAAGGGACTTCAAGTTTTAGTAGCATTTAGATAAGGGTTTCTATTTTTTCCTCTACAAATACATGAACATAACATTAACAAAACTAAACATTCTTGCCGATTTGATCTTAAGTTAGATTTGTAAGTTTTCAGTCTGAAAATGCCTCAAACAGGTAAGAGAATACATTAAAAGGAATACAGTTAGTATTACAGTTTTTCAATTTGCCCCGTTGAAAAATAGGCAAGTGAAAGGCGCATGTTATTTTATGTTTGCAAATGTCTCAAAGATGTATCCTGAGTGTTTGCATGTGGGTCAGGCGGCTTTTCAAAAAACATGAACGTTTCGACCCATAGAAAGCGTTTGTCAAACAAAAAAACAAAAAAAACTAAGCTCCTTGATTACATCTGCCTTTGTTGCATTGGTTGATGCAGGGGAGAACTGTGACCTACCAGTAGGTGGCGGTAATGCTTACTTGAATTTTGGCAATAAAAATATGTAAAAAAATGTTTGTATTGTTTTATTTGTCTTTTTATATCAGGAAAACCTGGCAATGTATTGTCTGAATTATTAGACTGTTAAGAGGCCGTGACATGCCACAATAGTATTAAAAGATGGTTACCCATTGTTTTTTTTTTGTTTTTTTTTATCTCAAACGTTCATTCCCATAGTGTGAATATGGGAGCACTATTTGGTATGTGGATCCACGTATATGTATATTTTTGATCCTACTCATAATGTGCATATTTCTTCTGTATTAGACTGAAACTACCAACGTTTAGGAAAAATTAACCCAATTCTTGTATTTCACATACATTGAATACACCAGATTGCAGTTATGACATCTCCTTTGTACTCCAATGACATTGTAGTCAGAGTTTAAAGTAGTCTTAAAAATGTTCAACATTTCTTTAAAATTGTTTATTTTGACTACAGATGCTTTTTGGTCACTGACAAACAAATGCTCCAACAAATGTGCAGGGAAACCTGAACATTTTATGCCCATGTATCCTGCAATTACTAACATGAAAGGGCTTTGGACGCCCCATGCATCGCTGTTCAAAGGTGAGCCATTCACAGTTTGACATCAGGAGGTTATTACAGATCCAAACCGGAGCACAGCAGCCAACAGCTATGAATTTAAAAAAAGGTAATATGAGATAAATGATGACTGATCAAGGAAAAATCATACATAAATCAATACAGTAATCGTAAAATCCCAAACATTTCTCTTGTTCTTAAAAATAAACTGCCAGACATAAATGAATGGTTAGTACTTTTTATTAAATAGCTGAAAACAACCTTGGGTCATAAACTGGAGTATAAAGAATCCATGTAATTTGAATTTATGTATCTGTAAAATAAATCTCAAAGTTGCTTCTGTTTCCAACATTAAACTTCTATTTAAAACATAAAAGCTGACTTAAGCCAGGCTTACCCGAGTAGGGAAAAGAGGCATTACCTCTGTGAGTATCCATAATTCATTTTGCAGTTTTACTACACATAGCAGTGCACATTGTATTATGGAGTAAGCAGCATGCTCATGAATGATTGACAAGCTCGGGTTTTGCCTACCAGCTTCAGCATGGCCAAACACAAGGATAGCATGGCATTGCATAAGCACGGAGAACACAGCTTTGCTCTTTATCCTGAGGCAATGTGAATGCTTTCGATTTGGTTGAGAAAGAAATAAAATAGTTGACAGTGCTACACAATTTATCCTTTAGAGATTCCTGTTGTGATTTGTAGGTTTTTGTAGTTTGGTTGTTGTTTAGTTTTTGTATTTGTTTTGGTATTTTGTCACTGGTGGAGTTCCATACAAATTCATTCCTTTGTGTTGAAATTCTCTAGCATTCTGTTTTTGTGTATTGTTTTGGATTCTTATTCAAACATTAGTCTTGTCCTCTTGTGCTTAGTTTTATACCCTCTTTATTTTATTTATTCCTATTTTATTTCATTTCCTGTAGTGATGGACAAATGAAACCTCATGAAGCAATGAAGCTTTCCAGCCCTTTGCTTTCCCCAAAGGTTCATCGCTCGCTGTTTCATTCATCACTCACTAGTGACATCTGCTGCTAAAACTGGAACAGCCTTGTCACTCAGTTCACACTTCACAAAATGAGTTAATGCAGTATTGTTTTCATCAAACTCATGTTTAGTAACAGGAGTCAGTTAAATCATATTTAATTGTCATATGTTTTAGTTATTAAAATGATTTGTAGCCAATCTGATCCTGGTATATGTTGACCATCAGTGGCTGCGTTGTGTTTTCTTTTATGTCAGACTGATCTGACAATACAGACATTTGACGTTTTAGTGTCTTGAGAGTGCAGTTCTTGTTGGGGCATTCACTTTTTCTTGGATTTCTAATTGGCCCTTATGTTTAGCTACATGCAGAATTTTAGTCTTGCAACAGCCTTAAATGTGTTTCTGCTGTGCAATACTGATACATCTTTGCTGATCAGGCAACAAATAATAGTGGAAATTTCCAGAAGGTGAGAAATTGGGAGGTGGAGGGGTTAATTGTTTTTATTTAAGAAGAATTTTATTGTGACTGATCATCTCAAAATATTTCCAGATGTCAGACATTTTCGTTTTGGTGGCTCCATTTCAGACAATCAATCAAGTTAATTTGTGTAGGACATTTCAGCAACGATTCAGTTCAAATAGATTTACATCATAGAATCAGACAAATACAGTCAAACACCATAATCAACAATTGAGAAAACCAGTAACAAATATTACATTTTGATGAGTGCCATCATTGATAGACATCAAATATGATGGTCAATGTTTCTTTTATTCCCCAAGAAGCATCACGGCTCATCGCGCTTTTATTTTGAAAACCGACACGCAAAATGAAGCAGTCACATGACGCAAGTAATGCCAGGCATAGTTTGTTGTAAGTCACGTGGTTTTCAGAAAAAAAACCAACACAAGTCTGGAAGCGGTGCTTCATCTGACACGCCCCCTTTTTACTCATACACGCCAGAAGCCTGGCTTCAGATGACGCAGCTCTAATTACCTGATTGGTCACACCTGCCAGCTACTGTCTCTCATTCCTCACTGGATGATGTGCCACGCCTTTGAGATTCCAAAAAATATCCTTCTATTGTTTTCATTGATCTGAGTAAATAACTTTTTTTATTATATTTTTTTAACTATCATTACAAATTTTCACTGCCTTATTCATCCTTTGCTGTTGAAACTTCACACTGGATTACAAGCCTTTCCACTCTTCTTCCAGACTGGAGGACCTTGACTCCCAAATGAAATACAAACTGAGGACTTTGGACCACTGAGCAACAGTTCAGTTTTCCTTCACTTTGGCCCTGGTATGAAATTACTTTTGAGTCAGAAACATTTCAAATGCTTTTGTGGCTTTCGGAACACCTCAGAACTAAATGGCCATATCTTGACTGGAATGTTTCACACCAATTAGGGAGACTTAACAATTTAAAACCTGTGTTATCTTTGTGCCACCACTAATATGAGAACTCTTGGTACCACCAAAATTATTTCAAAAATCTTCTTTTCTTAATTTCTTACTGTAGATTGATATTAACCCTCTACAAAACTTTACTTTTTTTTTTGAGATAGATGGACATTACCATTAATTTTTATGGGTAATTCTGGAAGAGCTTCACTGTGTCATTCCCACATTGTCAAAATTTGACGTGAATGTGTGCTCAGCACTTTTCAGTATGTTCCCTTTGCCTTACACTTCTTGTGCTGATGGAAGCACTTTTAACAATCCTTTCCACACTCTTTTTCCAAGCTGCTCGTTTCAACCCCACAGCCCCCCTCAGGTAGGTCCTTAATACCTTCATTGTCTCTCGTTACAGATGATTTTATGCCGTTATGTTCTGCCAGTGGGAGGGTTTCTGTGGAGCAATTCTTCTTGAAGGAATCCCACTTGTTCACATAATGTGTTTCAACATAGTGTTTGAGCTGGGAATTGTCCTGAGACGTGATGTACGGCGGTCATAACAGCAGCTGGTGAAGCCTCACTATGGGTGAGTACATACAGGATGTTGGAAGTTTTTCAATTTTTTTTCCTGTAGATATTAATTTGAGACAGCTTTTGATTGAAATTCAAATCAAAGTGCTAACTCTACATAATGCTTTTGTTTTTGAGTGAGCAGAACTAAGCTTGAACAGTAACTGTGGATAATTAAGGCGGGGGGAAAAAAAAAATCAAATTGTGTTCCTCACAAATGGATCTTTTGGCACATGAGGCTACAGGCCGCTGTGTCTGGTGGGTGGGCCAGCATTGTTCATTCATGATAAATGAGCATTATGCCTGAGCAGCTCTGAACTGAATGAACATGCGTAGAAAATGGTTGCTGGCTCCAATAGTTGTGTTCTGCCAGGGAAACCAATAAGACTAAAGAGGCGACGCACTAGTTGGAGCATATCATGATTTGTTTTGATGCTAAAAGCCATTTTTGTGAGGCTCCCATTTGTTCACCATGAAGACACTCTTGTTGCATCAACAGTTACTTCTTAAAGTTTTCCTTTAAAAAAAAAAAACAGCACTTTTTAAACAACTGGCTTTTCCCTCCTCCTTCCTTCTCCCCCTCTCACTGGGTTATGCACACATTCAGTGACATGAAGTCATATGCGCAGATTTTTATTTATTTTTTCCCCAAATTGCAGACTGTCAGAGCAACAAATGAATTTGCTTGCACCTGCAAAGCAAAAATGAATGTGTTATTTTAACATTTCAATTTGAATTTCTTGTATAGATTGCTGTCTGTTGGGGCTGCCATTTCCATAATTATATCCCCCCTGATATTGTTAGCAATCAAGCATGGCTGACACAGCTGAAGTTTGTCATAAAGATCTTATTTCTCATCCATGGCTGCCAATGGACATTATATTTGAATTAACATTTGCAAATATATGTATATTTTTGAGATGCAATAAGAGCAGTGTGGATTTCGTCCTGGTCGTGGAACACTGGACCAGCTCTATACCCTCAGCAGGGTCCTGGAGGGTGCATGGGAGTTCGCCCAACCGGTCTACATGTGTTTTGTGGACTTGGAGAAGGCGTTTGACCGTGCTGCCCCAAGTGGAGGAGTTTAAGTATCTTGTGATCTTGTTCACGAATGAGGGAAGAAGGGAGCGGGAGATCGACAGGCGGATTGGCGCAGTGTCTGCCGTGAAGCGGGCACTGTACCGGTCCGTTGTGGTGAAGAGAGAGCTGAGCCAAAAAGCGAAGCTCTCGATTTACCAGTCGATCTACGTTCCTACCCTCATCTATGGTCATGAACTTTGGGTCATGACCGAAAGAACAAGATCGCAGATACAAGCTGCCGAAATGCGTTTTTTCCGCAAGGTGTCTGGTCTCTCCCTTAGAGATGGGGTGAGAAGCTCAGTCATCCGGGAGGGACTCAGAGTAGAGCCGCTGCTCCTTCAGGTCGAGAGGAGCCAGTTGAGGTGGCTCGGGCATCTGGTCAGGATGCCTCCTGGACGCCTCCCTGGTGAGGTGTTCCG